>PVQA01000206.1:0-29427 GCA_002980515.1 Fusarium burgessii | reverse complement strand
AGCCACTACACCATACCGGATGATGCTGCTTATGATACAGGGGTTTCTGAATGCCGCCTAGATTCCTCACTGCCTGACGAATCGAGGAGATGCAGAACGAAGATGCTACTTGGCCTGCTTGAGACGAGATCAAGTGCTTCATGTTATTCATGAGAGAAGGGATTTAATGACTAGTCTTTTAAAACAAGGCTCTAAGCTCAAGCCCTGAATCTCGGTGGCTCAACGTCATAATCATCTCCTTCTATGCTTACCGCACAAAAGTCCAATGTCATGCAAACACTCCTCACGATCTTGATCAGCGAGCTCGAAGAACCTCTAATATAGTAAAGAATCGATAATGATATTGATTGAAGTCGTGCAGGACTCTAAAGCTCATTATTCTGTGTAAGGATCCTGAGTAAATCTGGATTGTAAACTAGCGACAATACTTTATTAAGCCCTCCCTTCATCTCGAGTTTTCATGGGATTTACCCCATTTCTTAAATCATTTTGTAAATAAAAATCGCGGTTCAAAAATTACCTTACTCAGCTGGTGCTTAATGTTGCCACCTGCTGCTAACTGTTACTTGCATAGTAAATCTGTTGTGTAACCTCCCCTCAGCCTCACACCATCACCTGAGAAACCCTTCTCAAAATTCTTTTCATTACTTACGGAATCTCAAATCTATTGGCTGACATCCATCTGCCGCAATTGAGGCTCACCCCTTTTCCAGTTCGGACTTGGGAGCATGCAATTGACCTTGAGGTGGAGGAACTTTCAACCCGTTGCAGTTAGTTCATTATGTGATAAAGAGAGATGGAAGAGAGAGCAACTACTAACAACGGAAGAATACGCCCCGAAAATCTCTTGGTTACCAAGACCATGGCAAGCTCTAATGATCCTATGGGGCCTCAGCTCATTGCAGCAACATATATCATGACTCGAGAGAGAGAGCTATGCTGCAAGTTGGTGGCCTCAAACGGAAACTTGGTAACCGAGGCTTCAATCAAGAAACTCTTCTTCCTCAAATGACGCAGTGGCTCTCTCATCCCGTTGTAAAGGTACTAAGCGAGGAAATGAAGAACAAGGCCTTCATGTGGTGCCACAAGCATAGTCCAAACTGGCTTAATGAGATTCGCGCTGTAAATGAAGATCTATCCGAGTACCGCTACACAACATCAGGCACGGAACATACCTCAATTGCCTCCCAGCACAATCACAAATCTTCAGAAATAAATTGACGGTAAACTTGATGTAACGAAGGATGAAATAATAGCCGAGCAAACGGGAAATGCGACATTTATGCGTACTCAGTTCGAGCGCCTGAATAAATACCACAAAGGACCCGAAGCTGAGCGTCAAGCCAAGAAGCGTGCTGAGAATAAGAGACTGAATCTGATATATCTAAGAAGCTACAAAGGTTTCACCTGGGTCTTTGTCTTTTCATGACGGAAGAAAGTGAACTCATCCATCTTTTCCCCGATATTGCGGAAACAATTGACAAAGGTTCCGCGCAGAAGCTATCGAGGCCTGGAGAAAGAGGTTTATGGTCTGAAAACCAACTGGAACCCTTGACCCAACATCAGACACTCGGACTGGGGATGGGTAGGGCGGAATGTAAACTTCTTGAGAATATAGTGCAAGATGCTACGGCTGGTGAGGTATCACTCGAAGACGTTGAGTGTTTTTGTCGACATGTTACCACCCCCGAGCAATTCAATGAGATTATGGACGGCGCTGGGCTTCTACAGGATATAAAGATCTAGTATGTGATAGACATTTACTGAATCGCACTGTTGATATATCTCAAATTGTCCACAATGCATCAGATACCGATGCAAGAATGATCCTAAGAAAATGTCCTACAGAGGATGTGGCCAGCTTTAAAAGTGGTGAAGGGAGATCATTAAGCCTTGGTGCCTTAGGATGAAGTTGCCTAAAGAGCTGTGTTTTATTCCGTCGTGTTGGGTTGCTCCTGCTTTCGCCCCTCGTCTCATCTCAACAACTCCTTCACATCCCACGATAAAATCAACTCCACAATTCCAGATTCCTCCATGCAAGCATCCCGCTCTTATCCTCAACATGTCTACTGTAGCTGTAGCTGTAGACTTGACTGGT
Organism: Fusarium burgessii; assembly: GCA_002980515.1. Taxonomy (NCBI): domain Eukaryota; kingdom Fungi; phylum Ascomycota; class Sordariomycetes; order Hypocreales; family Nectriaceae; genus Fusarium; species Fusarium burgessii. Next base: position 27,329 of record PVQA01000206.1, on the reverse strand, counting down.
AACTCGCCTATGACCAGTAAGTTTGTTGTATACTGTTTTCCAGTGACTCACTAACATGACGTTCGAAAGGCACATCCTCTCTCCCGGCCAAAACGCAACAGACTCCAACGCCGATTCCCTCTCAAGCGCAAGCGCAGGACCAAGATCAATATTTTCTATACAAGAAAGAATGTCGTCTCGCGTGGATCAAGTATCTTGGCCTTCTCGACAAGGTCAGACTTTGCCAGGGGCCCGACAAACTCCCCATTTTCCATGGAATGCCGCCCGAGTACTCTACTTTCCGCCTTGATGCAGACGCCATGGCGGCGGTTCAGAAAAATGCACTCAGTAACCCTCGAAATTCACTCATCTGCGTCGATGAAGTTTTGACTACCCTTCGAAATCGCCCTCAGCACACTCACATCGCGTGGCACGCTATTCAACAGAAGCTCACCAATTCCCGTGCACAGCTCACTCCTTCCGTAATCAATGAGACGTTGAAGTAGGGCGTTGACCTCTTTTTTGAAGACTGGAATCAGATCAAGCATTGGGAGTCCGTGGGGACGCGCAATCCTATGGTGTTTATCAACTCCACCACTACGACCCAGACATCTCCAGGCCGCCCAAATCATTTTGGGCCCGGTTCCTCTACAACCTCCCAGGCTTCTGCCGGAAAGATTTCTGATATAAGAGCTATCCAGCCAACAATGAACCGTCTTGTTGGCATTCGTGGTCAGGATCAAGACCCGGTCAGCTCACCGGGCTATGTTCTCCCTATGGCCTCGTTTGAGCAGGCAATTTCTCGCGGAGAGAAGGAGAAGAACGACATCACTCGCAAACAGTGGGCTGACAGGGCGCTTCGATCACTACGCAAGTTTATGGATTCTCAGAAGAACGAAGCTATCATCGATAAAATGGTGGAGTATCAGAAGCACTACGAAGCACTGGCTGCTCTCGACAAAACCCCCCAAGGCGGAAAGTGAGGTAGAGGGGCGGATATATGAATGCGGACAGTAGGCTGCGTCCATATGAGGGTCGAGATAGGGGTAAACGATAAGACCCAAGCTGTATATAGAAGTGCGAGAGGTATTTTTGCTTGAAAAAAATGAAGGGACGAAAAAAGGTTTAAGAGGTAATTCAATTGGAGCAAAAAGATTTTGAGACATTCTGTCCATTCTTGGAAAATTGTTATAAAGTTTCCTCAGTTATCCTAAATTCACCCAAGTATTTTGGAGACTCAAGTTTTCGTGGCCCCCAACTGGGGAAACAACACATCAACAAGAATGGCCTCTGATGAATCAAGAAACGACCCGAAATAACGAGGGGTAAGCTTCAGTACAAGCAAGGATCACGATCCAAAACAAAATATCAGACCAGTCAACGTCGACCCTTAGAACCGAGCTCTTGGCGAATAACGAGAAAGGATTACGACTCGTGAATGCGAGAAACGAGGGTGGATGACGATACGTGATACGCGGATAGTCTCTAGTCAGTTCAGTCTAGTAGGGATTAACACGGACAGAACGTGTTGTTGAAAAAAAGAGACAATTGAGGACAAGCTGTTTGTTTCGAATATTTCTTCTGCCTAGATATGGTTAATTAAATGGAGTAGAATTGACAAATACGAGTATAATCGTATCGAGTGTATATGTAACCTGTTAGGATTGAAGAATGAGGTTGAGTGCGTGCAGAAATGACGAAGGACCTGATGATCCCTGTTACGTCATGTTCGAGTTAGGGGTTCAGTTCAAAAAAAAAAAAAGAGGCAGAGCTGTCATCAATCAAATCCGCCCGCCGCAGCCGCTGACCATTGATTGTAACATAATATTTACTTACATCCACATACAAGCAAACAAGAAAACAAGTTGAGAGCCTCTTGGCTTTTTTACTACGTCGATCCTTCCAATCCTTTCTTTCTTATTCCAGGTTTATATCCGTTTTCATTCCCTCCTCTTTCTTTTCTGTTCCTTTCCCCATTTTATTCCCCTCTTTGCCTTATCATATCGTCTTGACGACAAGACCACTTTAGGGCGTCTGCTATCGTGTCTCGCATTCTCAGACTAAAACGTCAAACCTTGTCGTCTATTTTTGTCGCCTTCTGTTTCCGATTGTTTCGTCTTCTTCCGCGGGCACCGAGCTAGCACCACTGCCGAAACTCTATCTTGCCTTCCAAGACGTGGCCGAATGAATCCTCAACACTGATCACGATATTTCACGGCGAGCATACGAAGATATAATATACACAACTGCGAATATGAGCTCTTCGATAGATGCTCTTCCCAATGGGAATGGTCACACAGGCGATCACGACCATGTTCTACGACCTCGACCGCGCAAACCCAAACACTCACAAGTCTCCGAGGTTCTTCGAATGTCAACAGCAGAAGATAGCGAAGGACATCTCATGCCCGACAATGCGAGTACAGGAACGGCCAGTGGCTTGACTAGGTAAGATATGCTCCAGTCTCTAAGCCATGCGCTTAAGCTAATTGTATGCAGCGGTCGTTCCACACCCGTCCCAGAGAATGCGCCTCCATCCGTTAAAGTTCTCTCGACAGTTCGAAAGCAAACCCGCGCAGAGCAACGCCGCCGTATATTTCCCACGATCGAATTTGCCTCGCGCGTTAGTCACTTCGACCCAGAAAGCGATTACCGAGACTTTCATGGCTTCTTCAATCTATTCTGGATCGGCCTTGCCATCATGGGCATTACCTCCATGCTACGCAATCTTAAAGATACCGGGTTTCCTCTGAGAGTACAAATATGGAGTCTCTTCACAGTTAAGCTGTGGCATCTTGCCATTGCTGATTTCCTCATGGTCGCAACGACAGCTGTCAGTCTGCCATTGAACCGCGCAGCTCGAAGTGCAAAGCCAGGAAGCTTTTTGGCCTGGGACAAGGGTGGAATAGCTATTCAGAGCATCTACCAGGTTGCGTGGCTGTCTCTTTGGATCATTGTGCCTTTCCACTTTGAGTGGACGTGGACATCTCAGGTGTTCTTCCTCTTACACACAATGGTGCTGTTGATGAAGATGCATTCGTACGCTTTCTACAATGGACATTTGTCGCAGACGGAGAAGCGACTGTACGCTCTCGACAACCCCTTCTCGCCTCACGATCGAACACCCGCGTACCAATATCCTTCAGCCGACAGCGTCGCTAATGGCGAGGCTGCCAGTTCTGGTAGCAAGAAGCGCCGTCGAAACCGTAGCAAGAAACGGCAACAAGCGAAGCGAAGCAACAGTGGCGGAAATAAGAGCAACGACGAGATGGACACTATCGACAACAACCTCTTGGCCCCCAGTCCTGTTGCGAGCGCCAGCAACAGTGCCGATGAAGTCGATGAGTTACGAGAAGACCTTGCCCGTGAGCTTACGAGTCCCATTGGCAATGTGACATATCCGAATAACCTCACCTGGTCCAACTACATGGACTATCTCCTCTGTCCAACACTCTGCTACGAGATCGAATACCCTCGAACATCACGCATCAACTGGATCTCTCTCATTTCAAAAATCATCGCCACGTTTGGCTGCATCTTTCTTCTAACCATCATCTCAGAAGATTTCATTCTTCCTGTTCTCATCGATGCCTCAGAGCGCCTCGATGCCGTTCCCGCCGTATCATCCCTCTCCGAGAAGGCACTCATTCTAGCCGAGACCATCTCCTGGCTTCTCTTCCCTTTCATGCTCACCTTCCTCCTCGTTTTCCTCGTCATCTTCGAATACGTCCTCGGTGCATTCGCTGAAATCACCTGTTTCGCCGATCGACATTTCTACTCCGACTGGTGGAACTCAACCGACTGGATGGAATTCTCACGCGAGTGGAACATCCCCGTATATAGCTTCCTTCGACGTCACGTCTATAGTGCTTCTCGAGCTCGCATCGGTAGAGGAGCTGCTACGGCATTGACATTCCTCATCTCTGCTATTGGTCATGAGATCGTCATGGCATGTATCACCAAGAAGCTTCGTGGATATGGTTTCGTGTGCCAGATGCTTCAATTGCCTATCGTTATGCTCCAGCGAACGCGATGGGTTCGTGGCAAGAAGACCTTGAACAATGTCTGTTTCTGGGCATCAATGGTTCTCGGTCTCAGCATGGTAAGTCCCTCACCCCTAGCCCTCAACATAAACTGTCGCTAATGACTCCTTAGATCTGCGCTCTCTATGTTCTAGTATAGTCAAGCTCCAGTAGCTTCATGAAGAGTATGCTGGCCATACTGAATTGTCGCATGAGGTATCTACATATCACAACAAACAAACACATCTCCTCTCAGTTCCGTCTTAGGAACCTGTACATATATGGGCTTTAGAATTGGAAACGAGAAACGGATTACTTATAAGAAGGATTGGACTGCTGCTATATCCTACAAAGATAGACATACATATATATATATACCCCCATAGTAAATTTTGATTGAGTCACTACTTCAAGATTATATTGCAACTCCAACAGTGCCCCATGGTGAGCACACCAATAACGAGGCTCCCCTTGGGGTATCATAAGACTTAGGACCTAAAATTAGGAGATAAAAATAAACTAATCAAAATATTTTTGTCACTTAGGACCGAGGTAAGTTTTTTCCTAGGCTCCCTCCAACTGTGCATGGAAAGGACCACCATCGTTCAGAAGACTTCTGGACGAGGAGCTTGCTAAGTTCAATCACACATTCACATCACATTCAAAGAAAGATACTTGTTCTATACCATTTCCATTTCGCGTCTACTTCATCTCTCTCGTAATCATAGAGCTAACTAGAGTTACACCCCGTCCTCCTCTCAAAAGAACTGGGGAATGAATTATGGCAGAATAGGCGGCTGCTCAAATCCGATAAGTCCGCATAAAAACCAGAAGACAGAAAACAAGACCTTGTTGCTCATAAAAACCGAAAACCCTTCAACTCCATTGACTTTTTATGGTATCCCGTTTAGCGTGCATGGTCGTTTAGTCAACCTCCTCCATGGCGCTGTCACCAGTGGCGGCGGCAGGGGCATCGGTGGGAGCAGCCTCAGCAGGGGCGGAATCATCCTCCTCAATGTTGAGGCCGAGCTGGACAAGCTTGTGGATGCGGTCGGCGAAGCCGGCGGGCTCGTCAATGGTGAAACCAGAGACAAGGAGAGAGGTCTCAAAGAGGAGCTGGACGATGGACTTGACAGTGCGGTCGTTCTCACCGTCAGCCTCAACCTTCTTCTTGAGCTCCTGGACGATAGGAGACTTGGGGGAGATCTCAAAAGTCTTCTTGGAAGACATGTAGCTGGACATGGAGGTGTCACGGAGAGCCTGAGCCTTCATGATACGCTCCATGTTAGCGGACCAACCGAACTGACCAGTTCGGATAGCGCAAGGGGAGGTGCCCAGCTTGTGGGAGACGACAACCTTCTCGACCTTGTCACCAAGGACGTTCTTGAGGGCCTTGGCGAGGCTCTCGTACTCCTTCTCCTCAGCCTCACGAGCCTTCTTCTCCTCCTCAGTCTCCTCGAGTTCGAAGTCCTTGGTGATGTCGACAAGCTTCTTGCCCTCGAACTCCTTGAGCTGAGTCATGGCGTACTCATCAATGGGGTCAACGAGGAAAAGAACCTCGAAGCCCTTCTCGCGGAGAGCGTCCAAGAAGGGAGACTTGGAGACAGCCTTGATGGACTCACCAGTAATGTAGTACATGTTGTTCTGGTGCTCGGGCATGCGGGTGACGTAGTCGGAGAGGGAGGTAAGCTCATCGCCAGACTTGGTAGAGTGGAATCGGAGGAGCTTAGCGAGGATGCCGCGGTTCTGGGAGTCCTCGTGGATACCAAGCTTGAGGTTCTTGGAGAAGGCGCTGTAGAACTTGTCGAACTGCTCCTTGTCCTCAGCAATCTCCTGGAAGAGCTCAAGAGACTTCTTGACGATGTTCTTCTTGATGACCTTCATGATCTTGTTCTGTTGAAGGGTCTCACGGGACAGGTTGAGGGGAAGATCCTCAGAGTCGACAACACCCTTGACAAAGCCGAGCCACTCAGGGATGAGGTCGGTGGCATCGTCAGTGATGAAGACACGTCGGACATAGAGCTTGATGTTGTTCTTGGTCTTCTTGGTCTCAAAGAGATCGAAGGGAGCGCGCTTGGGAACGAAGAGGATAGCACGGAACTCAAGCTGACCCTCAACGGAGAAGTGCTTGACAGCGAGGTGGTCCTCCCAGTCGTTGGAGAGGGACTTGTAGAAGGAAGCATACTCCTCTTGGGAGATGTCCTGGGGGTTGCGAGTCCAGATGGGCTTCTGCTTGTTGAGCTCCTCCTCCTCAATCTTAGTCTCCTTGATCTTCTTGGTCTTGGGCTTCTTCTCCTCCTCCTCGTCATCGACCTCCTCGATCTTGGGCTTCTTGTCATCACCCTCCTCGGTGACCTCCTCACCCTCCTCATCAGGGACCTCCTTCTCGGTCTCCTTCTCGACGTGGAGGTAGATGGGGTAAGAGATAAACTCGGAGTGCTTCTTGATGACCTCCTTGATCTTGCTCTCGTTCAGGTACTCGGTCTGCTCATCCTTCAGGTGGAGGATGATAGCAGTACCACGGCCGAGAGGCTCACCCTCGGTGTCCTCAGTGATGGAAAAAGTACCACCAGCGGAAGACTCCCAGACGTACTGCTCGTCATCGTTGTTCTTGGAGACGACACGGACCTGGTCGGCAACGAGGTAGGCGGAGTAGAAACCGACACCGAACTGACCAATCATGGAAACATCAGCGCCAGCGGTCAAGGCCTCCATGAACTGCTTAGTGCCGGATCGAGCAATGGTACCCAGGTTGTTGACAAGGTCCTGTAAAACGTTAGTGTCTGATAAATGTGGACTATGGACGAATCAACTTACAGCCTTGGTCATACCAATACCGGTATCCCGGATGGTGAGAGTCTTGTTGACCTTGTCGGGAATGATGTCAATTCGGAGGTCCTTGCCAGAGTCGAGCTGGCTAGGGTCCGAAAGGGCCTTGTATCGGATCTTGTCTAGGGCATCGGAGGCGTTGGAGACAATCTCTCGGAGGAAGATCTCCTTGTTGGAGTAGACGGTGTTGATGATAAGGGAGAGAAGCTGAGAGATCTCAGCCTGGAACTCGAAAGTCTCAGACATTGTGTCGGGTATCAAAGGGAATCGTGACTGTTGAAAGAAGAAAGTTAGTGATTGAAGGGAGAAAGGATTGAATTTATCGTTGTGAAGTTTAGATTGCGTGTCGGTGAGAGTGGGTAGTGGAAGTATATGGAGGGGTTGAGAAGGCTCTAGAACTTGAGCTTCCTCAGCAACCATTTGCTACCTTTCCAAGAGCAGAGCATAGCGAATTCAACAGACAAGAGTCTGAAGAGAAATTCTGAAGCTATTCAAGCTGGAATATTCGTGTAGCAAAAAGTAGCGAGAACTCGAGGGGAGCCGGGTGCAAGGCTGATAAAGGTGGGCGTAGCGGGGGAGTCATGATGGTGATGTATGCCACATACCTTGAGATATTCGTTACAAAAAGGAAAAAGCGTGAGTGAATCTCCTGCGAGAGAAAGGAGAGAGAGAGATATGCAACGGCGAGAGAAAAAGATGAGAGATGTGATGTGTTTGGAGAGAGAAGAAAGATCGAGGCAGGCAGAGGCAGGTACAAGAAAAATATGTAGGCTGGCGGCGGCCCCTCCTTCCTTCCATTTGCTTCTGCCGTTGTGAAGGGTTCCATGAGATTCTACGGCCAAAGAGCCCACCTAGCGCCGCCTTCACCCTTACAGCTCCCCCCGCCTTCCGTTAGGCTAGCTCCATTGGATCTGAGGTACCTTGCCTCACTGGATTGTCTCGGGCTGCTAGTACCGTAGCAACCGCCCGAGGGCAGGTGGCCAACACTGGCAGCACTGCACATGTACCTACAGTTTGCCTCTGATTCCAGTCTTGGTATATCTTTAAAATATGACTATAAATTTAGGATTCTTATAAATTAAATTAAAGATAATAATAAATTCTATATTAGTTTTATTATTTTATTAAAAATTATATAAAATAGATTAAAGATACTATCAAGATTATTAAATCCTAGGTAAGACCGGCCATTCTTCTTCTATCACTCTCCAAGACAAGGTACATACAGCTTACCCCAAAAAAGCACAAAGGGACCAGGAGTGAGGCAAAATGAATGGATCAGTCTCGAATGATTGGCCATTGTTTTGCTAGACTCTTCCACGTTTCCCTCACAAGCTCGATGGGCATCGCCTCAAGTGTCCATCTTTTGCGAATTCAGGTACCACAAATACTGCTAGCAGGCTATCCGAGTCAAACAATGGACTATTGTGATAGTGTAAAACAGAGATTTTATCGACCTACATGATTCATACTGTAAAAAACTCAATTGTGAAGGCAAAAATACAAGTTTGTTAGCATAGACAATACTCCAAAGCCTTATCGCCATCTGTGATCAACCCCTCATTCGAGGCTGAAAAAGACCCTTGTTCGAGTTCCTAGGCTTTCCACCTCAAAGTCCCACCGCTTCCTTACCTACCCCAGCAAAAAATAACAACCCCTCGATCGAATCGAATCTTCTAGCCATACGTACCAGCTGATGCTTGTGAGGTTGCCTAAAAGTATTTTGATTCACAACGGAACCAACTGAGGCCTGCCCTCAGGGTGTCAAAAGACTTATGAGCTGAACTCAGAGAGGTAAAAATAAACTGATCAAAGAGCATCCTAAATCTGCCCTAAATAATCCTAAACTCACCTTGGTATTTTTATCATTTATGATGAAGGTCTTGTGTTTTCTGCCTAGCCTGCCAACAGTCAAATTTCAAAACGTAGCTGTGTTGAGCTGTTTGTGATTTTATATAGACCAATGAGAGACATTTTTAAGACACAGCAAGGCTGAGTGCAACTGTACAAACAAATGTACCAAGCCGAGGCTGATAGAAAGGCGGATTGGCCAAGATAAACAATAAGCTCAACATACAGTAATCCCGGGCAAGCTTCAGGCTGAATTGCTAAATTTGGAGGTTTTCTGCGGCTCTTCTGGTTTGTTCTTCGGGAGTTTGTCAATCTCTGTATCTAAAAGCTCAAATGACCTCGATATCCACTACAAACATCAAGCGAGGAGCCCAAACTTACACGCAATCTCACGACAAAACATTATTTGTTTCTATTCCAGAATACACTCGATTGTTGCTATCATTTATCATGAATCTCTGGGAAACACAGCAACTCTCTGCTTTCTGTTTGATTCCCATGTTATACAGGGTTCTATACACTCTAACCAGCTTTTGATACAGTCCTATCACTTACATTTCCAACACCACTCCAATCTCTCTATACCTTCTATCCGCATACACAAGTCCAAAATCCTCATCCACCTCTTCTCCAACCCTCACCATCTCTACAACCTCTCCCACCACAATCACATGATCTCTCACTCTCATAAGGCCTCCCTCTGGCGCATCTTTGAGTACCCTACACCGAAGTGCAAACATGACGCCGTCCTCCTTTAACAATGGCGCCTCGTCATCTTCCTGGGTATAAGCCAACCCCTTGAATGCATTCCCTCCGACATTGCCTTTTGTAAAGTGACTCGCGACATTTGCGCCTCGCTCATCGCCTGATAGAACGTGTACGTTGAAACCGCCGCTTGCTCTTATAGCATCTAGTGTTCTGCTCGGTGTGGCAATATTGAAAGTGACGAGCGGTGTTGGAGCCAGCGTTAATGATGTGAAAGATGACATTGTCATTGCGCGTGGGCCATCGCCGGGTTGGTTTGATGTACAGACGACGACACTGTGGGGGAGAAGACGCATGATGGAGCGGAGTTGTTCGGGGAGAGGTACTTGTTTGGTTGGATGAACGGTTGGAGGTTTGGCTGGGGATGTATGCCATGATGCTGCTGTTGCAGTTGTGTGGTTTCTTCTATCTATAGTATACGATATTAGCTAGAGTGGCAAGCCAGGATGAGAAAGACTCACGATTTAGGGACCATTGTGACGAACTGGATCCCGATAACGAAGCCGTATATCTTCTACAACCCTTTGCTCTTTTCATAGAAGCCTCCAAGCATCCAGTATTCCGTAGAGAACTGAATCCTCTCGTCCCACCTCTCGTCATGACAAGTGCTGTCGCAGCGCCATTGCGCAGCGCTCGGGAGCTCTTCATTGCCCAGCACAGCGCATTATCAACAAATGCACTTTCAAGAACCTCAAATCAGCCGTAAAATGAGACGTAAACTAGCCCCGTGTAAAGAGGCGCCTTTTTATTTCACTCGTTCGCAGTCGGAGTCCGAGCCGGTCTAGAAATGACGAACAATTGCATTTTCTTATCGATAAGCTCACGAACCCCTGCTTGGTGTACCCGCATTCGGACCTCGCATCCTAAATTTTACCGATCGACTTCAAGCCTCTATCTGAAGCTTCACCACCAGTCTACGGTCGTCAATCGCTGTCTTTAGGGCCGTCAATTCGTCTCTTACGGCCTCGCTCACAGTAGCGCTTTCTATTCACAATGGCCAAATTCTCGGTTTCACCGGCGACTCTTTCGCCTTTACGAACAACACTCTCAACACCATGCTCACCAACCCGTCTCTCCCTCGGCCAAGTCCGTCATGCCACATTCATTCCTCGACCGCGCCGACCATACACATTCACTCAGCTCGTTACTCTATCTGACGGATCCGCATACACCATGCGAACGACCTCACCACTACCCATCTACCGCGCCACAAAAGATACACGCAACACATTGCTGTGGCAGCCATCTGAAAAGTCACTCAAGAACGTCGAACTCGATGAGGCCGGTAAATTGGCTGCTTTCCGAGAACGATACGGCCGTGCCTACGATGCTTCACATGCTGAGGAGGGTGAAGGTGCTGCTGAGGCAGCTGATGAGGGTTATGCCGATCTTATTACTGGATATGCACCTGCACAAGATGCGAACACTATGAGGGATTCAGGACCTAAGAAGCAGGCCAAGAAGAGAAAGTAAACAATAATATGATGTTATTGTTTGTTATAAGAGGGACCACTGCTATATGAAACATGATAACCCCACCATCAGCTTGGGGTACAAATGAGTCTTGTATAAATTACTATAGACGACGTCCGAGAATTGGAAGCATGAGGTGAATGGGGGTGGTTCGATATGTACAACAGTTATAAAGCCCCCGAGGCTTGTAAGATATGAAAAACACGTGTCTCCGATTCTCGGAATTGTTCAATAGTCAAACATCTCTGCCGACGTGAATGTGATTCTTCTCCTTCATCAAGAGCTCAACCTCATCGCTACCAGATGGAACCGTGAAGATGCGTTGGAGACACCTGCCCTCGGTCTATCTAGTCCGAGTCTTCGTCTATCCTCGCTCGAGCACGGTCAACAGCAGTATCACCCCCCTTTTGCTGTTGCTGTTGCTGGTATACTGGTGGTCTATAAAACACGGACTCGTCATCTTCAGCGTCAAGCTGCATCAAGAATGTCTCCCACTTTTCAATAAGCTATGCCCTGTTAGTCCTCTTCCCTTTCTGAACGTGATGATTGTACTCACCTCCTTTTGCGCCTCAACTGCGCTTTCGAGGAATGTCTCAACACCGCTCTTGAAATCTTCCACCTTCTCCTTCTCAAATCGATCAAGCTCGCTTCTCATCAATCGACCCATATCTTCGAACAGAAGCCTGGCCTGGTGCACCTTGCGCTCTGACTCCCCTACTTCAGCACTAATTTGGTTGAGTCGGTCTTGCTGACTCTTTCCTTGTCTCAAGAGCTTGTCCTGAGTCGCCTTCTTCTTCTGCAATTCTGATTCGGCAGCATGCCATGAATAGAAAGCTTTCTGCCGCTGGCCAAAAGCCTGCTTAACTGAACCAATAAGGCGAATGTATTCTTCAAGAATAATACCGAATGTCAGAACATCTTGCTGGGCCTGACGTTCGTACACATCTCGGATAGTAAGCTGAAGCTCGGAAAGAGCATCAAGAGGTCCTGATAGTGAGGGCGACAGCTCAACGGTAGAGAGCGCGTGAAGGGAAGCTGAAAAGTCACCAGCTGCCTCAGCCATCATCTTGCGCTGTCCGACCATGGTCTCCATAGCCTTGAGAAGTCCCTTGAGCTGGTTCTCGAGAGCGTCAAGATAGACCTTGCGATCATGGAACCAGTCGTCCTGTTCCACAAACTTATTGCCGCCCCCAACATTAATACCCAAAGATCCAAGCACACCCTTGCTCTCGGTAGGAATCGGTTCCCTCCTTTCCTTGTGCTTCACGTCGACATTGAAAGTTTCGCTTTCCAAGAAGAGCTTCAGATCAGGATCGTGCTGCAGCGTAGGATGTATCGCGATCTTATTCAGCATCTTCTCAAGAGCAGCTCGCCGGCTCTCAACAAAGTTGCTGTCGAAACGACCGACAGCCTGCTTCTCAGGGGGAGGTGGCACGACGATTCCAGGATTGTTGCCGTGAAGAGTGGTGTAAAGCCAGAGGAAATCGCGATATCGGCGCTTGACTTCGAACTCGGGCTGCTTATATCCCTTTGAAGTGGTCTATTTCTCTGTGTAAGTCATGATTGAGTTAATTGACACCGGAGCTTCATACCTTGGTCCGAACAGAATAAACAATGTGAGAACTAGTCAGGTCACCAACTTTGTGGGGATCTCCGACTGTAATCTGGAACGTCGGCTTAGCTGCCTGCTCGACACTAACACTGGGTTGATTGCTGCTTCTAACAGCGCTAGGCTGCGCAGCCTCAACGGGCGGAGGTGCGCGAGGAGCCTTTGGCCCATCGTTCTCATCATCGTCGATATGGTGAGGGTCCGCAGGTCGTCGCTGCTGCTGGGGTTGAGGCATTGTGGTACGAATCACCATCTGCTCCTTTTGCGGAGGCACCGGAGGGGCATCCTGAGCAGAGCCATTGTCTTCGGCGGCGGCGCCGAGAGGACCGAGAGGATCATCGACAGCTTCGAGGCGTGTGGGTTGAGCGACCAGGCGACGAGGTCCCCTTGATGGACGAGGGGCCGACGAGGAAGCGGAGGGAGCTGAGGTAGACGATTGAGAGGCCGTGGCTTCAGGCTGCGATGCCTGTTGCGATGCGGCCTGTGACGAGTCGGCCCAAGGCGATTCTTCGACGTCCATGGCTAATTAATGCGATCACGATATCTGCAGCTGAGCTGCCTCTGTCGTAATTAGTGGTTGAGGTTGATGGAGTGGTTTGAGAGGTAAAAGGTTGGAAGCTTGGGGAGCATGCACCCACGCTCCACGCAGGCGGACGTCAGCGGAGACGGCCCCACTCTTCCCCGTAAGGCAGGTACGTATCGTTATATCAACCAGCTTCACTTCAACTTACACGAGTTGAAAGCCATTATACACAGCACAGTTGGTGTTCGTATATGATATTACACTTCACAGTAAATCGAAATCATTACTCGAGATTTATTATTATAGGAAATCCATGCTCTGTTGCAATGGATGACATTCCCAAGACGATCTCCTGCGAACTGCTCTCTATTCTCCAGTTTGTTCAGAAACCAGTCTCTTTGGTTAATTTTGGGAACCGAATTCATCCTACTTCGACCTGTTTCCTCAGTGTTGGTGATCATGTATGCTAAACCATTGCGCCTCTCCCGATTCTCTGGCCAAGCTTAATCGCCTGCTATTCGCGAGATATCGCCTTCAGTCCCAAATCTATTCCAAACTTAGCGGCAAATTCTTGCCTTCGCCGTTTCTCGCGGGCAACTGGGTCGACTGCCTCCCGCTCCTAACGTTCGGGGTCGTAACAGCCGCCTACAATTACCAAGTTCATCCGTGTAAACTTGACCTTCATCACCGGTGTCTTCTTCGTCGGGAACGCACTGATCTGGTCGGGAGTGATCATCACCTCCTTGTTCTTTTTCTTGTGCGTTCCGGTGGTGCCGCTGGTACCAGCTTGTCCCGAAGTTCCAGCCGTAACGCGAGACGCCTCACCAACAGCGCCTCCCGCGGTTGTACCATCTGCTCCTGTTGTGGTCGCATCGAGGCCTGTTTGTTGCTGGCTCGCCTTCTGGGGATCAGAAGGCAGCTCAACATCCCAGAGTCGAACTGTGCCATCTTGACCACCCGATGCAAGGACATTAGATTCGACACTGAAGCTGAGTGACCAGATACCGCCTTTACCGTGGCCACGCGACCGCTTGATGCGTGTTCCTTTAGCAAGGTCCCAAAAGAAGATATTACCTGCACAATCGGCACTTGCTAGGATCTTGCCATTTGGCGCGCATTCCAGTGCGGTGATGTACTCGTTGTGGCCTGTAAACACGCGCACACAAGCGCCAGTTACAACAGACCACATACGGATCGACTTGTCAGTTTCATCAGAAGCGGAAAAGACATAAAGGCCGTTAGGGTGCCATGCAAGCGCAGATATGGCTGTGTCGTGTCCTACCAACAGTCGTTGAGGCGAAGCATGATCTTGCATCCACACTCGAACAGCTTTGTCGTACCCCCCACTGATAAAATAATGTCCATGAGGACCCCAGAGTGTTCTGAAAGCAGGTCCATCGTGGGATTTATATAGGCACAGGCAACTCCAGGACTCTAATGACCACAGACGGATCTGACCATCCGCGGATGCAGATAGTAGTAGCTTGGGTCGCGTGTCCATGGCGGGGTTTGACTTTCCTTCATCGCCAAAGAGCTTCTGCGGAGGTCCAGAAACAGCATCGGAGAAGGATACGTCATAAACAGGGCCAGAATGTCCGATCAATTTGCGGCTGTTAAACTTCGCATCTTTCTCGTGCGCGTTCATCGTGGGCAAGGCTTTACCGTCCAGGGACCAAACGCGAATGTAAGATTCCGTGGTGCCAGCAGCTACCATTTGTCCATCGTTGGAGAAGTCCATACAGGCAACACTGTAGCTTGTTAATATTAACGCTTCTCACATGGCTGTCAACAACTCACCTTCCCAGCGTGTTATGGAAAGTAAACATGCATGCGCTGATAGGGACTCCCACGCCTCCCGTCGCACCATCGATCTTAAATCGGTCGCGATTCTCTCGAAGCTTTTGCATTTCTAGCATGATGTCTCTCGGTCTTGAGGGTGGCAAGGGCAACTCTGCTCTGCTCGGGGCGTCTGCACTCTCCTCACGCTTGATTTTTTGGTCGAATTCCTCCACTAGCGATGTTTTCCCGGGGGGTGGTGGATTTCGTCGCTCCTCCTCTTCGAGCTCCGCGCGAACATCGTCACGTAGGTCAGCATCCATAGGTAGGGGTCCAAGCTTCAAAGGCGCAGTTGGGTCGAGGACATCCTTGTTCGACAACCCAATATTAACACCTGGAATACCTTCATTGGTATCCACACTCTCTATCTCCATATTCCTTGACCTTCTGTACACTGCCTCGAAACTGAAGGGAGTGATAGGTCCACGAGCCGTAGAATCAACCTGGCAGTAGGCTGCCAGGAGTTGCCGGATCACAGAACCTCCTTGGTCTGATTCGCGCTCCAGAAAGTTGAAGAGATCGCCGCTGGCATGCTGGTTTAGAGGAATTCGGTACTTGTTTTCCTGGTAGAGCTTTGTCATGGGATTCTCATTGATATGTTGGGGTAGTGTGATTGTACCAAGGGTCTTGAGATCATCTGCGTGCACTGGTTGGAAGTTGGGGCCGATGTCTCTGAGGAAAGCTTTCGCCTCTTCAGTGTAGGCATGCTGCACAAGTTCCAGAAAGGAATAAACAAAGACGGGCCAGAGCAGCTTGGACAGTTCGAACTAGAGTCGTCAGCGAAGTCACAGCAGAAAGATGACCATGACCTACCTTGTATATGTCCAAGTTGTTCTCTACCCATTCACGAAGGAGTCCAAAGGCTCGTTGGTACTTTTTGGGGCCCAGGTTGGCCAGTTGATAGATAGGCTTGCCATCAGGACCGAGATGTTTAGACTCCTGTCGAAACACTTCTTCTGTCCTGTTGAACCCCCTCTTAAGTAAGTAGTCTGTAACCTGTAAATCGGCGCGAGTTAGTGCGAGTCCTGAGCAAGAATCCATCGTGATGCGCCTGCTGGTCAGAGATGTGCGTTTATACCACTCGGTGCCAGTCCTGCCAGGTCGGCATGACTGTGGATCAAGATCATGAACGCTTGTCGGAGACACCTTAAACAGGGCGTGTAGAGGTAATAATCAATATGCCCGGGGCTTGATGTTTGTTGTTATGGGAAGTGATATGGGGTTTCGTATTACTAGCAAGCAATGATGGGATGACCATTAAGCAATGGTGGACGAAGAGACAAGCACGGGCAGCTACTGAGCAAACGAGGAGGAAATCAGCCTACAATCTGGTTCAGGTTCTGGTTCGACATTGGTCCTCCGCTGCCACCTGTTTGGCCTGTTGCTGCCGTTGCTGCTGCGTGTGCAGGAGCTGGAGGAGTAGGTGCAGGCCCTTGATAGCTCGGCGCAGGAGCACCTGGAGTTTGTGATGGGCCTGACATGATGAAGGGCAGTGATTATGGGCGAAGAAGGCGGTTCTGTATTGAAGCCTAGATCAGCGCGCCTGTCCGCGGCGCACACTGCTAAAGAGAAATTCTCTCAGCTATATGTCATAACCCGAGAGTTGAGCCTCTTGGACGGGTGCCAGATCGTGTTCCTTTCAAAGTGATGAGGTGAGAGGTCGCAAACTGCTCTTTCCGGGCAGTGTCCTTCTCTATCGTGTATTTGAAGTGTTTAGATGGCTGGTTTATCCGAAATATAAGATGGATGAAAGATAGGCGATTGAAACCAAGAAGTCGATGAGATCCTAAGTTTTACTGGGTTGGAAGCTTAAAGTAACAATTGCTGAAAGTCTATGTGAATCGTGGATGCTCAACGCGCCCGAGCCTAGGAGGGCGCGACTGGGTATTAACCGACGATTAAGCGGCGCAACATGGGATCAAGCTCTATAAGACAATAAGAAAGTAGAATGCATGCCTCTTCTAGCTTAAGATATTTTAGTATTTTCTTATTGTCTATAGTATTTCTCGGGGCATTTTTCCTATTGTTCATCCCGACAAATCGTGCTGCTGTTGAATCAATTAACTGAACAGGCATGCACGGGCCCGCCGCTGCGATCTGGCAGTGTGTCAGAGGGTACGTACCTGTCACCCACACTTTCCACAAAGGCTCACTTCAACTCACTTCGACCTCACGATTGTACAGAACTGCTACGCTTCATTTACCATTTGTATAACAAAAACTCTCTTTTGGCGGCCGACAGCCTAATCAAATTTTTCAGAGAATTTGTTAGCTATCACGAAATCTTATCTTACTGAGTCCTTTTTGTTCAAGCTAAAGTTTGAGCATAAATTCTAGGATAACTTATCAACTTCATTATACACACACGCAAAACGCACACACAAAGCTCTTGTCATAAATATGACTTCCCCAAATGATGTCGACATGGGCGGTGCCGAGTCATCACGCAACGAGCCCTTCACCGTTGAAGAAAACATCCGTCAGCTCAATGCCATCGACCAAGAAATCACCCAGCTCATGAAGCACACTGCCACAGCACTCAACGCACTCACAATACCGAAACCTTCAGACTCTGATCAAAACATGGACCCGTCAGCCGAACCTGCCAAACCATCACTGGACCCTCCTGCACAGAAGGATGCTTTCGCCTCTGCAACAGATCAATTCTTTAGGGGTCTACATACCGTCGACGTCAAGATCAAACGTCAGATCATGGCACTCGAAGAAGCCAATATTGTCAGTCTTGCTCCACCGCCTCGTCTGAATAAAACAGGCCCTATTATTCCACAGCCGAAACCTAATGGAATAGGAGCTGTGGGCAACATTGGGGCAGGTTGGCTGAACAGCCGGGGGACAAGAGTTGAGAGGGATATGGAAGCAGAGCTCTGGGGAAAGGCTAAAGAAATACTGAAAGAGAAGGAAGCAAAGCTTGAGCCAGCATCACAATAGAGTCCAGGCTCGATTTCGCGGATGTTAATGTCCATTGTTAATGGACGTAAGCTTTGGGAAAGGGAACATAACATCCCTTGACGGCTTGATGCAGCAATTCAGTGGAATGTAATTCTTTGAAAAAGGTCTGATTATTGTCGGTAGAGACATAATACGAATCAGTTTTATGAGACGGAACTTCATGTTGGGGACCAAGTCTCAAGCTTAATCTTGCTTACCCTAAACATTATCAGACAATTCTTGGTTGCAGCCATAAGGCAGATTCGACTTGACTCCTAGTAAACATATATAGATATCTAGGTTAGATGGGTTAAGTGGATGCCAAGTTATTATCTTGTCTAGTGCTCAATGCGATAGGAAGTGAAATATTCCTCTGTCATGAAGCCCTTCCAATTAATTATTGGGTATATTATGTAGTTGACAAAAATAGTTGAGGACCCTGGTCTATCATGTCAAGGATAGATCTAAACAAACTTTGATGCGACTTGATACGGGCCATCCAATGAGAAGAATTCAAAATTGATTGCAACCAAGCGTTAACTTGATCTTCGGGTGGTACTGGAATAACGCGTATTGAGAGGGGAAGTTGACGGATATACGGACCTTCAAACACAGCGCTTGCGAAATGAAGGTACTGTAAATCGGTGATCAGTTTTGGATCCATTAACGCCAAGGTTTCTGATTTCATGGGGAGGACTCCAATCACGGAGCAAGCGAAGTTCATCATTTGCCAGATCGGGAGTTCCCAGCTATCACTAAATAGTGAGATCATGCATGACTTGCAATTTTGAGAGAATTTCCATACAACGTGCAGGTGATAGCAACGAACTGACTACTAGACGTCTAAACTCTTCGTAAGTTTTAATTCAGTTCAGATTCTCAAGCCCAAGAGTTCCAAGGCTTTGGCGTAAACATGGCATTCTTGGATCCGGGTATATCGGACCCAGCAGACGCACGTTGCACTATTAGCGGACAATAATGCTCCGGCATCCCCTGGTCCTACAGGAATTAGTGGGAAAGCACCACGCCTGATATCAGAAACAACCAATCACCATCACCCTTTGTGTAATGACAGGCTGCCGAAAGCTCCGGAATGACGCCCTCAATCGATGGAGCCCCCTGGAACCTCAACTTTTATGGAGGGTCCGAGGTGGGAAGTGGGAGAGGTTGGCGGCCTTTTTACTTGGACCGACACAAGGAAACAACTTTTTGAGTTTCCCAATTTCCTCAACTTTTCCTCTCCTTCGTCTTTGGTCTCCCTAGAGGAGTTTTATTCAGCCTCCTTGTACAACGCAGTCATTTGTTTGTTCTGCTCTCAGAATTTCGCTATCTACTCGCTTATCGAGCCACGATCGTCCAGCGATTACTGCTTACAATTGAATCATAACGCCGCTATACATCGACGATCCCCCACCGACGCTTGTTGCGACTGACGGTACCGACACTGCAATTGCTCAAATTTGTACAGACATTGGGTTGCGAGATCTTGAGACTTGGAGGACGACACGACCATGATTGGTGATTATAAGTCAAAGGCCGTTGCGGCGCCTTCGCTATCCAAGGTTGCGACAATTGCGCTTCTTATTACAGCTGTACAAGCCCACGACCACGATACAAGCCATATTCCCGAAGGCGAGACAGTCTCTTTGGAGCCTTTGGTTCGTTTTACATTTAAGACGGTTCGACCCAGCGACTGACGATCGATAGGGTACGGTATTATGGATTCACATCTTCATCCAGATGCTGGCTTATGGCGTAATCTTCCCTGTCGGCATGGTTTTGGGTGTATGTAAACAAACACGCAGTCTTGGCGCAACACTAACATCCGCCAGATGACCAAGAACCGATGGCATGTCCCAACTCAAGCCGTTGGCACGATTCTCGCTATTCTTGGCTTCTTCCTTGGCCATGCGCATAAAGGCCGCGAGTTCATTCCGAATCACGTTCATGGCAAATTTGCCCACATTCTCCAGCTTCTTCTTGTTGCGCAGGTTGTTCTTGGACTCTATCTGAAGGGGCATTGGGAGAAGGGCATCAATGGCAAGATCCGAAATTTGATTCGTCCGTGTCATTCCTTCATTGGCAAGCTCATGCCAGTGCTATCATGGACACAGATGATTTTTGGTGGAATCACAGCTCTTGGTTTTTGTCAGGGAGATCATACTGGCCAATGTGCCGCTCACTTCATCATGGGTGGTGCTTTTATTGCCTACGGAATTCTCCTTACTATTCTCCTTGTTGTTGGCCAGCTCTGGATTCGACGACATGGCCGTTCGCAAGAGTTCTACGATAGTGTTGCTATTGCTGCTTGGGGTTGCGTCAACACATTCACTGAGCATCGCTGGGGTACCGATTGGGTCAAGAATGATTGGCAACATACGACAATGGGTATTATCTGGTGGTGTGCTGGTTTGGCTGGTATTTGGCTCAGTAAGGATCGCGATGGAAATCCCAAGCGCAACTTTATCCCCGGCTTCGTTATTTTCCTTACAGGCTGGGCCATGTCTGCTCATCCTCAGGAGCTGATGGTCAGCGCTGCTACGCATACGATGTTCGGATACACTCTTATGGCTGTTGGTATTACTCGAATTATTGAGATTGCATTTGTTCTCAGGGATGCCCACTCCATCTCAGAAGATGGCCGAACCGCGAACAGCTTCCAGTTTGTTCCTGTTTTTGTAAGTTGAATAACATTCAGTAGTGAAAGTTTAGCTAACATTCACAGCTTATGTATGCCGCTGGCTTCCTTTTCATGGGCGCTACAGAGGAGCAAATGTCTCTAGTTGCCGGTTCCGCTATGGACCACGTTTCGTACATTCTCATTACATATTCGCTTGCCTCGATCATGTTCCTCTTTGTCAACATGCTTATTGGACTTTGGGACCGTCTCGCCCACCCTGTGCTGGATACCAAGGAGCTCGGTAACAACCCCTATGCCAATGGTCTCGCAGTTGAAGACGGTCAATTGCGAGATGCGCAAGAATTCGAACTCGACGGACTGATGAGCGACGATGATGACGATCCCAGTCGAAGAATGCTCGGACCCAACAGCGAAGACAGTGCCGCAACCGTCGGCAGAAACCAGCAAACTCGTGTTTGAGGCTGTACATACGATCATGTATGACGTGGAGGGTGTTGGCACATATCAAGAATGTTCATAGGAGGATTAGGCGTCATTAAATGGGTATGCACATGAGGCAACGACTATTAGAAGGCATGGGAAGCGGCATTTTCAGAATTGTATTATCTAGACATTTTAGGCGTAGTTGATCGGGATTCATGAATGTATGTCTGCTTAAGATGTAGACCTAGTCAGCACACTCTTTAGCCGGAAGGATCATTTCTGTTTTCATGAGTTCTACATTTGTTGTTCATGGGGTGAGGAGGGTATCAAGATTGATAAGATACATAACTATCATAACTAAGTCTACTTTCGTAAAGATTCCAACAGGACGGACAAACCGGACGTGACAAGGCTATGGCTCAAGTGTAAGGCGTTGACTTGCCTCGGAGTATCAGAAGGCTTAAGACTAACTTAGGTAAGGTAGTCAAAGAGCCTGCTAAGTTTATCCTAAATTATCTTAAACTTCTATAACCATTTTCTAATATTTAGAATCAAACCTCAAGTTTTATGCCATCTCTTGAGCTTTATTGTAATATATTTAGACGAACTATGTATGTCTACTTTTCTGGAGGAGGCGTTCTGGAACATGCAGCTCTGCCGATCCCCGCGGCGGGGCACACGTTAGCGTATTCCTCACCGAACCTCCACCGAGATTTTCGACCCCAGTAAAAAAAAAGTTTAGAACTTCTTATCGCAAAACCTCCATCACCACAACCAACACACACACACATACAGTCATAATGCCGTCCGTCAGCAATCCTAACGGCCCCTCAAAGAACCGCCTTGCGGCGCGCGCCTCGAAAGCCCGCAAGGAGCGACGCAAGCGATCAGAAGCACCCAAGGATAAGATCGCAAAGGCCGATACTACACGAGGCGCGCGACAGGGTCTTTTGCCTACGAGTGGACCTAGGGCGAAGATGAGTGCTAAGAAGGCGCGCAAGGTGGAGAAGAGAATGGCGCATGCTATGAAGAGAAAGATGGAGGCTGAGGGTGAGGCTGAGATGAAGGGTAAGTTCTGGTTGTGTGAGACTTTGAAGATGGTATACTGACTTGGGTAGATGCGCCGGAGGTTGAGCGCGAGAAGGCTGAGGAGGTTGAGATGGGCGATATTCAGTGAGGGATACTTTATGGCTAAAGGGAGGCAAAAAGACGAACGATTGCAACGGACGAGCTCGAGATCCGACAAGAGAAGCCGCTGTGACAGTACAGCGTTGCGCAGACTACCACGAGGCGAACATCACGGCGAAAATGAAACGACAAAACCACCAGCATCCGTAAGATCAAACATTGGACGAGGATGACATATGGTTACAAACCACAAGGAGGATTATGCGCTCCAGTTTCCGTCAAGCAAACAGCCAAGGTCGCAAAGGCGCATATGAAAGGAGACACCTCAGATCTACTCAAGGTTAATGAAAATTATGACAATCTTCCGAATCTTCCGTTTTGTGTCTTCTGGACCCAATTCAGAGCAAACTGTTTATTGTGATGGTGTTGCTAACTAGAGATTTCTGTATTGACAACCAAGGGCTGTCGTATCAGTTAGCTTTTGTCTTTCGACTCGTTCATGGTGCATTTCACGGGAAGGAATGTTTGCTTGAAGCTCAGTTGTCCTCATTGTGCGATGAGTGGTATTAATTCAAGTCTCCATATACCAGCATGATACATTCAGTCACTATTAGTGATGGGTTTAGTTACGAGGCCTATCTGCCAAATGGTGCATTCGGGTTCTCCTGATGTTTGCAACGGTCTGCGTCTGGGAGAATTACCTGGCGAACAAATTTTGTCTGTTTTCCAAGATGATCTGTCTTAGAGGGCTGTATATTTCACCCAGCCGTGAATCACACTCCTTCAAAAGAGCTGCCTCTTCATCCTCCGCCTTCAATTCACTTTCATCTCTACACTACTTGCACCACATGACACTAAGATCTTATCATAATTTTTGAAGAGTTTATGAAGAGTTTATTCTGCGTTGGCGTTCATTTGCACTTCTCATTCATTCCACACCCGACAACATCATCT
Organism: Fusarium burgessii; assembly: GCA_002980515.1. NCBI lineage: Eukaryota > Fungi > Ascomycota > Sordariomycetes > Hypocreales > Nectriaceae > Fusarium > Fusarium burgessii. The sequence continues at coordinate 4,347 of PVQA01000206.1, read as the reverse complement.
TTACATCTACAAATCTCATCTTGAAGCTCTCATCATCCCATCACAAGATGAGCACCTCATCGCCTTCGAACGTCTCAGGCAATGCGATCGAACAACTCCTGAACAGCGTGCCCGTCAATTTAATGACCGCCCAATTCAAAAACTATCTCTTCTACAACTCAAATGGCCGTCTAGAGGAAGCGAAGCAGCAGGGTCTCACCCTCAATGACATCTCCATCGGAAATGATTGTCTGCCGACCTGGCCTGATCGCACCTGGGATTCCAACTACAAGTCCTTGCATAGCTTTCTACAAGATGACCTTTTGAACCTTCATGAAGCGCGTGAGGCTGGCATCATGGTCTGTGGGGACATCATCTGGAAGAGCAACCGCAAGCTGAATGAAGCGAGAGCTCTGGGTATTGAGCTGAAGGACATTCAGGTCGGACTGAATTTGCTGCCAGTTTAGGGCGCTGCAGCAGAAGAGGCGATACTGTTTCTGCCCAAACAAGATGACGAGGATGGCATTCACAGTTCTCCCGAGGGCAGCATTGTTGAGGACACGGATACTTCTGAAGGAACTCTTATCTATGAAAGTGCAGAGTTCACTGATGTTGATATACCGCTGGCGCAGCATTCCTCTGATATTACCGACTTCGACTCTGACTACGACTCTGACTACTACTCCGACTCCGATGACAGTGACTCCGAGGTGAGTTTTGAGATGGTACAAACCGATGACAATTCGGTCAACGATGAGGTCAAAGAATACAATATCTTCGACCCCGAGCCCATATTTGATGATTCAGATGACGATGAACAACACATTTTCCATGGCGCTGAAATCGTCGGCCTTCCAGCACAACACGCCAACGTCGACCTCGAAGTTTACATCGCCGAAGACGACGAGGAGACCCAGGATCTTCCCAAGATGGAGTTGGTTGTTGATCAAGAGTCTTTCGAACGGTACTTTGGAATCGATGGTGCGATTGAACTCGAGATCGTGGGAGGTCGACTGATCTGCACTGGGGAGTTGTATGAAGAGGATCAGGAGATGCTATTGGATGATATGCCGGATGCCATGACAGATAACATGGCCGATGTATCGCTCGTGAATCTTGGAGAGGAATTTTTGGAAGGGCAATATCTGGGCGAACGTGGCGAGGAGGAGCTTTGAGAACCTTCTTGATGGTCACGAGAGATCTATACATGCACAACTCTCTTAGCTCGAAGCGGCGAACGGCGTTTTATGGGAGAACGGAGACGGATGATCATGGTGAAATGGGAGAGGACTCGCACAGATTTGATTCTCGGCCATGGCTTGTATCTAGACTCCTACACACAGCAAGTAACTAAAAGCAATTGTTTTCATCTCGAGTTTTCCGACCAATCCTTTAAAAAGACAACATAAAACAACAATCTTCCCTTTCATTTCATATACCATTATTCGCTTGACAATAGACCACCCTTTGTTTGCGCACTCAACAACACCTCTCATAGTTCATCTTCAACTTCATTCCTCGGCATCTTAGGACGGAATGCAGCCCGCACGAACTGGGACAAGCCTTCCACGCGAGCGCACGAAGTGACGACAGGAGACCGCAGAACTTCAGGGAGCTGCTGAAACAATACTGGACTCTGCTCAACCTGCGAGCTCTGCTGATTCTGAAGATTGGGCTGGTTCTGAGGACTCTGTAAAGCAAGGACCTGGCCCATCTGCATCTCTAGTTTCGTGACCCGAACTTCTAACTCTCGATTCCACTTTTCAAGCTCCTCTTGTCGTTTATCATTACCGGGCTTGGCGACGGAGGATTGTCGCAGTCGAATCGTCATAGGGGTCTGAGTAGAGGTGCTCTTTCGAGGGGTGCTGGCTGGGTGTCCTGCAAAGCTGATGTCTCGACCGGCAGAAGGGCTTCCTGGGGTGACGAAACTAGTTGATTCCTCTGTCTCCATAGGTGTTGGAAGTAGAACTTGGGAAGTTCGCTTTGGGGTTGTGAATGGACCCCTGGTGGACTGGGTGGGCATGAAAGCTGAAATATCACCAGCTTTTATGTGAGGACCAGCGTTTGCATGCAGCTTAGCAGAACGCAAGTTGGAATAGATCTTGCCGGACCCTTTGCAACCATACTTCACACAGATATAAGCAGTTTCTCCCTCCAAAACCATCATCCCTTCAATGTCTTCCAGGGCTCCTTCCAGAGGGCTTGGTTCCTCAGCAAGGGCATGAAGCTTCGCGCTGACATGCTTTCTGGCATTGCTAAGATGCTGAAAGACAGTATTGATCTTTTTGCAGCCAGGCTTGATGCATGTCCAGACACCTTCGTCCTTCGAATACTCTATACCTTCGAGGATCTCATCGGAATAATCTGGTGCTTCGGCCAAGGTATGGCTATCACCACTTGCGTGCTTTTTGGCATTCCCAAAATACTGAAAGCCCTTGTTGAACTTCCTGCAGCCACGCTTGACACACCTCCAGACACCTTCATCCTTTGAGTAATATATACCTTCGATGTGCTCGTATGATTCATCAGACGAACTGAAGACTTCATTCAACTCCTCGGCAGCCTCGAGGTGAGAAACCGAGCTGTAGTGGCTCTTGGCGTTTCCCGTCCCTTTGATGACAACGTTGTATTTCTTGCAGCCTTGCTTGGTGCACTTCTAGAGCAATCCATCTTCGGCGACGTCCATGCCATGTACATCGCTCTTCTTCCAGACCTCTTCATCTGAATCCCCCGCATCTGTAAACGCTAAATCATGTTCAGTCAGAGCGTGGCCGAATGACCTGCTGTGCTGTTTCATGGCGCCGTAGGAGTCGAACTGTAAATGGAATCTTGGGCACTTTTCGTTGATACATCTGCCTTTTTTGCCTCTAGCATAAAACTGAATTCCGGGCAAGGCGTCTCTGTCGCTGCCGTAGTCAAGATCCTCGTCGTCGAACTTCACAGACCACCCGTCGCGATGTCCGTCGTCTCTCAGGTGATGGAAGAAAGCCTTAGCGTTATTGAAGACCGTTCCAAGCTTGAGACAGTGCGGAGAAGTGCATCGGAAAGATCGAAGAGCTTCTTGCTCGGCTCTAAGGGCTGAAGCGGTAGGAATACTCGAGAGCAGAACTTTGTTTAGGTTCGCGGCAAACTGATGAGCATAAGTGTCGGCGTGGCGGATAAACTCAGACTTGCACTTGTAGTCTGTGCGGTAGTGTCGACAGCAGGGCTCATTGCAGATGTAGGGTTCGGAAGATACGGGCCCGAAAACATCGTCTTCAGTGCTCTGATGGCCGGAGTTCAGAGATGGTGTAAACGCTGAGTCAGTATCATCTGCAATCTCGTTCTCACCAAGCCAGTTGCTATGACCGGATGAGTGCCGAACATGCTGATGGAAAAGAGCACCCGTCTCGAAAATCTCTCCATACATCTCGCATTCCTCATCCTGGCACAACCACTTGGGGTCATGCTTGCTCGCTTTGGCATGCCGCTGAAGTGCAGGCTGAGCTGCAAAGTTCACGTGGCACTGACCACATGCATAGGGACCTTGATGCCAGTCCTCATCGTGCTTCTAGCACTCTTCAGGGGAGACAAAGACCCAGCCATCACAGTTGACGTAGGGACAGGTGAAAGTGCACATCTCAGCGTCGTTTGGACACTCGTATGCCACGTAGTATCCCTCCGGTGCTGGCCTGAAGGGTTCCTCATCGAGCGACATGACTGAATGGGTGTCATCGCTGGAAGGCATGGTGATGAAGCGGCGATACAGTGTATCGATATCCTTCGGAGCCAGGTCGGGAAGTTCACAAGGAGATCTCTGAAAGTCTGTGTTTGTGAGTATGTAGAAAAGGAGATCGCACGGTGTAGTTGAACCTTTGTATGACCACAGACGAATAAGCTATCTTTCAAAACTCTCACAATGACTCTGCAACAGCTTCGTGTGTGTGTTTGAACAGAATGAAAGATGTTGCCTCTGATGCGGCCCACGAAGCCAACTCGCGGTGTTGGTGAAAGGAAAAGGAGGGGTCGAACGAAAAAGAGGGGAAAGTGTTAAAGAGGAAATTCAGTCCTGCCAGTGTGAGTGCTGGGAGAATTGGTTCAACAGTGAATAGGAGACTAGAAGCAAGTCTGTTTACATACAATACCATACAGCGTTGCTGGGTAAGTGGGCCGGTCTTAGGACTTTTTTAATAAGATTACTATAAATTTAGAGATATTTAAATAAATTAAAGTAAAAATAGTAAAGATCTTATATTTATTTTATTAATTTATTATATAAATTTATAAATTTTATATAAATTTTCTTTAATTATTATTAAGATTTTAAAGTCCTTAGTAAGACTGGCTATTCTTCTATTACCCTATAAGAACTGGCAACTTAGTTAATAG
>PVQA01000205.1:0-24221 GCA_002980515.1 Fusarium burgessii | reverse complement strand
ATAATGTCTAAATTTGAGCTTGATGTGTTATTTGCAGTTGAGGCCTGTGGCTGGAAGTATATATAATCCCACACAAACTCAGTATCCCATTGCAGTACGTATTGGTTTCAGGACGTGAATTTAGGGACATGTTTAAACCTACGGATAAGGACAGGCCGGTTGAGTCATTCGCCGTTATCGCCTTCTGTTGAACTCAAATTGGACAAGGTTGGATGAAAAGTCGTATCCAGCAACGGAGCGCTAAAATAGCAACTGGTCCAGGCATTAATCGGTCTACGTATATTCAAGATTTTTGGCGGGGTAACCTGGATGACTTCTAGCTGCGTACGTACACATGAAGCCTATTAATTCAGACAAAAACCCCTCAACTAGGAGGATGAGGAGTTTACGCGTCGATTGGTGCCTTGAATAGGTACATGTTCTGATTTCCAAGGGGTATTTGCTCGAATCATCTACTTAAAGGCCCAAAAGACCTTCAATTCTACATCCATAAACCATATCATAACTCCTTCGTTACAATATGTCTCGTCTGACGCTATTCACTGATGATCGGTTCCCATGCCCTCAAAGACTGCAATTGGTGGTTCTCGAGTTGGGTCTCAACATCACCGATACTCATCAGGTGGACATCATCATTGGCGAACAGCAGGTATGCCATGGTGATGTTGCCTCTGAAAATAAGTTAGGCTAACAGCATGCAAGAAACAAGAATATCTACAAATTAACCCTTTCGGAGCTGTCCCTTGTCTCCAGGATCACTCTCATGACCCAGTCTTTGTTCTTACGGAATCCCGGGCTATTGCCAGATATCTTGCAAGTCGATATGGTGGGCCAAATAACAAGCTTATTCCAGACGATGAAGTTGCAAAAGCAAAGTTTGAAGAAGCTGCATCAATCGAATTGACCTCTTTTGATGCTGTTGCCAATCCATTGGCGCTTGAAGCCTATTTCAAGCCGTGAGAAGCCCTGTCAACATGAGACTGTCTCACAGAGCTGACGATTTTCAACAGAGCATTTATGAAACAAGAGACGAAAACGCAGGTCATCGAAGACTTGAAAGTGAGGCTGGAACGAGTTCTGGGACTACTCGACCGCAAGCTCAGCGGACAGACTTTTATGGCTGGCGAGGTTAGTGGGAACGAATATCAAGACTTGTGACAAGAGAGCTAACGCTTATAGACTGTCACACTGGTTGACTTCTTTTACGTTCCATATATATACTACCTAAAAGCTGAAGTTTGGCCAACCCTTCTGGATGGCCGTACCAATCTACTTGCTTGGTGGAACCGCATGAAGGGTCGAGAGTGTTACCGACAGGTATACGGGGATAGAAATAAGGCTTCCTCGATATCTGAGTAGATGTTTCAAATCATATGCGAACTCGTTTACAGTCGGTGTTGGATAAGGAATAGAGCTTATCGCGTACTTTACCACCTTAGGGGGCTGTTAAACTCGTAGTTAGCCATTTAGATCATTTATCATCACTGACATCTAACATGCCAGGAGATGGCAGAAAACTTAAGATCTTGATTATAAGTAATAAAAATTCTTAGGTAAGTTTAGGATAAACTTAGCAGGCTCTTTACTTAGTTTATTTTCATTCCCTAATTTTAGGTCCTAAGTCTTCTAACACCCAAAGGACATGGTATCGAAAAAGATCTTATGTAATGACTGCCCGGTATACTAATGGCCCAAAATCAAGGGCCCTGTTGTCGGGTAACAGAGGAATAAAAGGCCTATATCGCTTCTCAACATTTTATCTTCTATAAATCAATATACCAATCTGTATTTGCCTGCCCGTCTATAAACTTAATAAAAAATATAAGAATTGCCCCGCAATCAGCTCTCTGTGTCCTATCTGGGTGTAGCATTTCCTTCTCGATGAACTCCAGAAACATTACAAGGAAAGCTGGCCCATTCTTGCGATGTATATTATGTATAAGCTTTCCAAACCACTTTGGTTTGTTAGCTTATAGAGACATGCGTTGCTGGATTGACTTACCCGTGATACACTCGGCTTGAGTCTTGGCGTTTGCTTCGGTTTTATCCTCTTGACGCTGGGGGAGAAGCCTGATTCATCCGCCTTTTCTTTCAACTCCACACCAACTCTAATTTTAGGAGTACCTCTGATTCGGAGAGGACAAGGTCTTGTAGAACCTCCCACCTCGACGTGTGTCTGGAAGAAGTTGTCTTCTTGATCGTTTTCATCGTCACTGTCACTGTTGCCCCAGTCTCCTGTTAATAAGGGATCTCGTATTCTTGCTTGACGGAATTCATTGCATGCTTCGTGGTCAAGGAGCATCCAGGTGAGGGCTTCAGCCAAGAGACAAGAACTGTTGGATCATTTTGCCAACAAGCCTTGTTCGGTGAAGTGATATCAAGATGTGGTTAATGTAGTTTGAGAAGAAAATGGTAGTAATTGCAATTTGCTTGACCATGCATGCTGTAATTTTCTTGATAAAGGATCCACTCAGGGATTTTATATCTAGATTCCTCGTCTGACAGCAGTCAGAGATTGGTCATGAGAAGCGAGCTGATGTTCCAGTTTGCTTGGACAGCCAGCCAATGCCTCAGTCTATCAAGCTGTTGTGTCAAGAAACGATACGGTACTCCAGAAAATTAGCATGACTTTTCAGAGGCGAATTATGTGGAACCCTGATTAGAGAAAAAGGACTAACCAGAGCATCTGTGCTACCCAAACAGGTGGATATTTGTAGGTAACACACCGCATAGCCAGGCTGCAATATTTGGTCTCTTGATACTTTGCTTCACCTACTTCTCGGCAGTGCACGTTCACAGTAACATACTCAGAGGCCAACGATTACGTGGCAAGGAGTACAAAGAGGCTGCGAGGGGATATCGTGGATCAGCAACAGCTGGGCACAGGATGGTTCGTGAATGTCACCCCAAGAGCTCTGTGTGGTTCCAGAGCTTAAGGTGAGTCACTGTGTCACTTGCATTGGTAGAATGAATAGTCAACGCTCAAATTCAGTGTATCCTTATAAGCAGCGTGCCTGGGCAAACTTGTAGAGCACTCACTTCAACTCGCAAACACTCAACTCAGCCCTCAGACACTGTCACATGATCAACAAACCATCTCTCCCCCAATACTAAGTCTATCAACACTTCTCTCTCATTATGTCATGGATCACGAGAAGGTCGGGACTACAGGAACGCGACTGGGATCTGCTCGATTTCTCGCCACGACCCAGCGAAGCATTCAACATCACGAGACCATGTGATGTACCCCAATCAGAGAATGATGGTGATGCTACTACCAATAACGGCCCCATTACGCAAACAATGCGCCGGATCCTTGCCAGTGAGGACGGCATTCGCCAATGGCTAGATGTAAGTGGTCTCTGGCTTATTGTGGGTGAGTTATACTGAAGGCTTTTGAGACCATTCACCCATCGTGCCAGCAGCATACGGAAAGTCACTGTACCTCAAGCATAAACTTGATCATGGCGTCGAAAACAGACTCCCTTGACGAGCTCCCGTTCAGTCAGGCGGTATTTGAGATCATAATGAACAAGCTCAGGGTCCACGGATCGATTGCTCGAGCCATCAATCGCAATACGATCTGTTCCTTCATCACCATTCCGTTTACATGGGACCTGGCGAATGTGACTATCCCATCCATTAGTCAGTCTCCGTGTCGTCTCTCACAGCTTTCATACTCACTGCATGCTAGTCTACAATTGCCGAACCTCAGCTTGCTGGGAGGGGGATATGGCTCTGTCCGTGACCTTTTTCCCTGAAACTCTCACAACTAATGCGGTTTGGTATGGATGTGATCTATCAAAGCACAAGCTCTACGGAGATCTCATCACAGATTCCGAGCTCATCACCGGTCAATTGGAGAATTTTGACGGAGGCGTATTCCACCCCATGGTTCTACCAGTCATATTTGCAGGTTTTGAGAGGGAGAGACACATTGGAACGGTGAGGAAGTGTCTTACTCAATTTGTTCAGCGAATTCACGATCTAGCTTGCGAGGATCTCACGGAAACGAACGAGACTGGAGACTCAATAATCAGCGAAATAACCAAGCTCGAGCATGGCTCGGCATCATTGAAAGAAGAGTGCTTAGCACTATATTGTCGACTTGCATCAAGACTCATTCACTCAAAGACAGTGAAACCTACCCCTCCGCCAACGACAAATTCACCTCAAATACACGAAGAGCAAGAGCCCGCTGTGCTTTTATGGCAGAACATCAGTTTCCTTCGAATTGGGCTGCAGAACTGGCAGGTCCAGCTAAGAAAGATGACTGATCATATTGATCAACTGCATGATACTCATTGCGGCCTTGCAATTGCAGAAGCAGCCAGAGACCCCAACAACCGGGGCAGATTACATATTCTCCGAGAGGTAGGATATAGGCTAAAGACAAGGCTTCAGGACCTTATTGATGAATATGATGAGTACATAAGGCAATGCACTCACATCATGGATGGTTTGACTCTGGCAACGCAGCTGGTGGGTATTTTCCTATTTTGAAGGTTGGAGCTGAGAGTCTTTAGGAACTCAACAATATTGGCCGCAAGGATGCAAAGACCAACCAGGAGATATCTCGTGTGAATCTCCAAGTGGCTCAAATGGCACGCCTTGATGGCAGCCTCATGAAGTCCATAGCTATGCTGGGCATGGTCTTCCTTCCTGCTACTTTTGTTTCGGTAAGTAGCTGATATCTCGACGGTCCATCGCTAACTAGTGTAGACTTTTTTCTCCATGGGCTTTTTTCAGTGGACAAAAGAAGATGGGAAGGGAAACGAAATTTTGTCCCCCTACATTTGGATTTATGTCGTTGTTGCTGTTGGCTTAACTATTTTAACCATGGTTATATTCTATGCATGCACCTTGAGGAGAACTTTATCCGTAGTCGATGATCAGGATATTGTTTGATATACGGTGGTTAATGGCTGGACATATATCTTTGAGACATCACAAGATTGAACTACGAACCGACATACAATGATTAGAGCTAGCATCCTTCAGATTTTCCCAACCGTGTCCTGTTCTATGACTAATAAAGCATTGAATCTTCAAGTTGAGAGAAAAATGTGAAAGCCTGTCGATCTCATTAGCCCGGCACATACATTCGTAAACAGCTCTGTTACATACCGAAGAGTCAAGATCCAACCAGTCTGTCGGTTGCCACTGACTCAGTGGATTAATGATAGACTGCAACCCCGAACTCGTTTCATCTTGATCATCAAACATTGATCCCAACTCGTCAATACTCGTTCCAGATTCATGTTCACTCGAGATAAGCGACTCCTGTTGACATTGAATCGTCTGCGATGGCCTTGTAGCATGTTGCGGCCCCTGTCTCGCTTCTTGTCGTAATTCCTCGATTATGATACTATATCTTCGACTAGCTGATTCAGCAGCTATAGTTCTCGCCAGATGATTCTGACACTTTTCCGCAAGGTCGAAGAGTAAAGCATTACCAGGATCTGCGGTAGTATTGCTCCTTTGCTGGATATCCCATACATAAACAACTGCCAAAGCGCAGAAGGTTACGTATGGCATCCACCATAAAGCATGGAACAGAACAGACTTTTCGGAAAACATGCCATCGACAATTTCGAGGGCGAGTTTAGCTGCACTTATGCACTGCGTTACGCAGGCTTGCAAGGCAGGACTGCAGTCTTCTGAGTGATCAAGAAGGAATGGTCTGGTGGTATGCATTACGGCATGGCAGTAGGCGAGCTTCAGTGCTGTTGCTTGCCGAGAGAAGATTGGTATTAGGCTTGACGGGCGAACTGTGCCGAGGTGGGGAGGAAGTGCTTGACGCCATTCATTGAGTTGTTGGATGAAGCCTTGTGCTGCAGCCAGGCGTTCTTCAGGTGGCATCTTTTTGAGAGAGTAGACTTGCCGAGAGACGTTCTCAATAATAATCGCAATTCTAAAGCTGTGAGCTACATTTACGGTGGTTGGCTAGGGCTTCTTACCTCGCGTGAAAGAGAAGGGAGTCAACATGACAGTCCATGGAGGGCTCCAGTGGTGACGGCCCTTGTGGTGTCATGTCTTCATCGTTGACCCTGTCAGGGAACTCTTGGTCCACATCATTGTCATGATAAAATCGAGGTCTACCAAACACAACGGCGAGATATTTATCAATGGTGTAGAGAACCCAAAAAGTTCTTTTCCGACACTCGGATAAGATGTAATCCGTGGGTTGTCGACCTCCATTCCGATATTGCGTCGATTTTCGATGTAGACCCAGCGCAGTAACGATAGGCACGGTATTTCCAAAGACATACCAAGCTTGGTTCATGCGAGATGTTTGCAGGAGATATAGAACCTGCAACACACGAGCCTGGGCAGATTCAAGACGAGGTAAACCTGTCTCTTGGGCAGTGAGATCCGATGCTTGGAGAAAGTACTGTTCGCTCTGCTGTGACATTATAGACATGCCTCCAGGTAGCGAAGCCTGTTCCGAGATTCTGTGTTGCCGAAAGCTTGCTATAGCGAGAATATTGACAACAATTGCAGCCTTTGCATGACCAATGCTTGTATCCAACGGCTGTCCATTGTGTACGTTGTTGATAACAGCCTCAAGCCACGCTTGACAGTACTGCCTGTTCAAAACACGATATGTGACGACACAGTTCTCGAAATAATAATTGAACAGCTCAAAGGCTTCAGGCTGACTCATGAACATCAAGCTCGCATCACCCCTCGTAGTAAAAGGTTTATCACCAGCAGACATGAGAGGCTGTAAGTTTTCCGATCCCGTCAAGACTCCAGATCTTGATTCAGTTTGCTGCGTCTGCTGCGCCAATCTTTTCCAGGCTCGATGGATAAAGGTCAAATTCGACGTTGGATCAAAGAACTGACCTTCAATCTCTGCAGTCTCAAGACCCGAGTCTCCTTGTGAAGTAGATCTTGAGCTACCTTGTTCAGGATTGGTATCTGGTTCAGGAGGTGCAGAACTCATAGATCCTCGCTGTGGCCCGACAGTAGGTGGCGTTGGCGGCCTTCCTCTTCGATAAAGCGAGTCATATTGACACTCCAATCGCCTTTTCACACATCCTTCGCAGGGAAGCGTTCCAGAGCATTTGAGCTTCTTGAGCTTACAGTGATCACAAGCTCGGCTAACCTATGCGCTGTAAGTCCAAGTACATAAATCCGTTTTCAACAGGATAACTAGCCTTTGAGGCTTTCCGACGGTTCTCGGACTCACGGGTTGTATCTGGAGATAGAGGCAGAACACGTTTTGACCGATTTACTGGATTTGTAACAAATGATGCTTCGGACAATGGTGTTGTTGTTACTGGGGTTGTCATTTTTGGTGGGTTTCCGAGGGTTGAAGAGAGGAATCCGAGATGCGGAGGAGAGTGCGGGGAGCTCGGATATTATAGAGCATGGGTGAGCTAGAGTAGTCACCCCGGATTTTCTATGACCCTAGTCTTAGCTTCTGCTGGGCTGGGGCTACTACGGACGGGACGTGGTATTGAGTTTGTGGTATGTTCATCAGGCGATCCGTGTCTTTGCATTGCATCTGCGGAATTGATCTAAGTCCTGAAATGTGGAGTGAATATTGTTTTTAGTGAGGATCGAATGATGTCGGGTTGTTCAGCTGGTGTTGAAACTGTTGAAAATACGATGTCCCCACGACCGAACGACAACCTGGATCTTATCAATCTATAATCAAGATTTTCAATGTCTACGCCAATCGACATGTCCATGATTAGATAGTCATTCCACTGATGCATTTATTTATCGACTGGCCGGTCGCTTTCAGTAATTTCAAATACATACAAGTCAATGTGATAAAAAGTTTTTTTAACAAATGATATGAGATTCTTTTAGTCTAAATCTACAGTACAAAGCTCTATGCTATTTGTTCAATTTCTAGGCTCGAGCCTAAGCCACCTTCTTAAGACTCGCCGATGAGATAGCAGAATGAATCTCCTCCTCAGCTCCATCAGGAAGAGGCAACAAGGGCGATCGCACAGTAGCATGTGACAAAATACCCCTGGCAACAAGCGCATGCTTAAGCGCAACAGTACCCTCCATATGCGAGCCCCGATGATACACAGCCTTGGTAACAGGAAGAAGCAGATCGTGGATCTCTCGTGCCTTAGCGTAGTCCTTGGCCTTGCCAGCCTTGATCATCTCGAGAAGAGGCTCAGGGGCAATACCACCGTATCCTACAAGCATACCATCCACGTCAAAGGCGGTGTGGAGAAGGTACTCATCGTGGCAGGTGAGGACAGGGACGTTGGGGCGTTCACGGCGGAAGACGGGGATCTCTGTGTCCCACCGGCGCATGTTGCGAACACCGTTCTTCATGGCAATGACACCAGGAAGAGCCGCAATGTCAAGAAGAGTATGAAGGTTGTACGTAGCCTTGGTGTTGTCAGGATACTGAAACAAAATCAAAGGCAGCTTCGAAACCTCATAGACAACCTTGTATCGATCCTGAGGCGCACCAGGCTGATATCCAAATCGCAGCCATCCATGCGAAGGATACAAAAGACCAGCCTGCGCCCCAGCCTCCTTAGCACGCTTGGCCTCTAGAGCAGCGACTTCAGTGCCCTCGCCGGTGATACCAGCAATGATGGGGATCTTGTTGTCGACGGACTTGACAAAGGCTTTGATGGTGTCGACTTGTTCTTGCTGGGTGAGAAATGTTCCTTCTCCGGCGTGGCCTAGAACAACAAGACCCTTGACGCCGTCAATGCTGCCTAGCCAAGAGCCCAGACGTTGGATGGCGTCGTAGTCGACTTTGCCATCCTTGGTGAAGGGGGTGACGGGGGCGGGGACGAGGCCTTTGAGATCGAAAGACATTTTGATTGGTGTAAGACTTGAGATGTCTAATGTAATTGAGAAGTGATGTTTAAGGTGTTTGTTGTTGTGATGATTTAATTCTCATTCATTGAGTTTATCGTCTTCTTATATATTCACAAGAAAGTCCACATCTCGCGCCTCGGCCTCATTTTCAGAAAGCGAAGTCTCAAATCTCATGACAATCCTCCCGACTGAATCCGAGTATCCGAAGTGTCTTCATTACAAGTATCGTCACCTTGAATGGCGTATTTTGGATTTCCGAACATGCCCGGATTCTTTCTCCGGACTGAAAAACTCAATTTCCAACCATGACCCCATATTCTACTAGTTCAACCCGGAAATCACTCTTATTCGTCAAGACCTCGCTAGTTTTCTACGTCGTCTCATCCCCCGCATCCCCGGACTTTACAACACCACAATCCAACCCCAGAATCTGGGGGACTTATTCCGCATGACTGGATTTCTTGACATTTCCCTGTTCTCATTAGCCAACGATGCTACTAAGCTGAACCAATCTCGCTTGAATATAAAGGTGTCTCTTTCACCTTGACTTTTTGTTTATAACAGCCATCTTTTCATCATACTCTCAAAAGTACTACGCAATGGCAACTCAGACTCAAGATATCGAACGCGAGTTTTCGCGTGATGAAAAGTCTGGGATCATGCATGATGAGCATGCCCAGGGCGGTTTATCACATGAAGATGCTTATTTTTTGAACAACTTTCCTGAAGACCGGAAGAAGGCTGTTATTCGAAAAGTCGATGTAAGTTCTTCATCCAATGAATACTTCTCCTTACTTACGCAGATCAGTGGCGATTGGTTCCTATGCTTGTTCTCTTGTATCTAATCGCATACTTGGACAAGACAAACATCGGTATATACCTAACTGAAGTGTTACGACGCCAATTGCTGACTTCTGTTAGGAAATGCAAAGATTGAAGGCATGACCACTGATTTGCACCTCAAAGGCATCGAGTACAACATCGTCACTGCCATCTTCTTCATCCCCTTCGTTCTCTGCGAAGTTCCTTCAAACATGATTCTTCACAAGTTCAAGAGACCCTCATGGTACATGGGCGGCATTGTTTTCTGTTGGGGTGTCATCATGACTCTCACTGCTCTTGTGCAAAACTATGCTGGTCTCTTGGCCATTCGATTCTTGCTCGGTATCTTTGAGTAAGTTACATCAATCTATTAGATTTTGGGATAGTTGTACTGACTCAGATAGGGCCGGTTTCCTCCCCGGTGCGATCCTGATCATCTCCAACTGGTACCTCCCCAACGAAACCCAAACCCGAATCGCGATTTTATACACATCAGCGGCAACAGGCGGTGCTTTCTCTGGCCTTCTAGCCTTTGCTATCGCCAAGATGGACGGCATGGCAGGTCTTGAAGGCTGGCGTTGGATCTTCCTCGTCGAAGGTCTCTTCACCGTCGTAGTCGCCATCATGTGTGTCTTTCTCCTCTGCGATTCACCAGCTCTCTCTACCCGCTGGCTCGACGCCGATGAGATCCGATACCTTGAGCTTCGACAACTGAGCCGCCGAGCTACAGTCCCCATGGATTATAAGGAGAACAATCACTTTAATCTTGGTTTGTTCAAGGATATCCTTATGGACTACAAGATTTGGCTTCTCTTCTTTGCCAACTGGTCTAATGCTGTTCCTAACTATGCTATGAAGTTCACTATGCCTACCATCCTTCGCGGAATGGGATATACTTCTAGTGACGCTCAGCTTATGACTATTCCTCCTTATGCTATTGGAGCTATCTCTGCTTATATGTTTGCGATCTTTGCGGACAAGTACTCATGGCGAGCTCCCTTCATTTTGGGACCTCAGTGTTGTCTTGTTGTTGCTTTTATCATTCTGTTTGTCAAATCCAGCAACATCGATGATAACATTGCCGTCTGTTACTTTGCCGTCTGCCTTGCATGCTTCGGGTAAGTTTCTCACCCACCATCACCATAACCATTCACTAACAATTACTAGCATGTATCCTATCCTTCCCGGTGTCAACGCCTGGAATGTCGCCAACACACCCGACCCCGCCAAACGATCCGTCAACATCGGTCTTCTCGTCTGTGTTGGCAACATTGGTGGTCTCATCGGCTCTTACATCTACCTTGAGCGTGAGGCGCCTCGATATCCCACTGGCTATGGTACTTCCCTTGCATTTGGATTGGCTGGTATCGTTGCTGTTTTGTTGCTAGAGACTCTTCTCAAGAGGGGTAATGTTAACAAGGCCAAGATGACGGAAGACGAGGTCAGGCAGAGATATACAGATGAGGAGCTCATTCGCATGGGCGAGAAGAGCCCTCTGTTCAAGTATGCTCTGTAATAAATCATCCATAAGATCATGTATTAGCTTAGGACACATCACATTGGGCTCTCCGTAATAAACAGCCCTCAAGATCCCCGCATAAACCTTTTCCAACAATTGACTTTTTATGCATCTCAGTCTCATTTACCCGCCCACCCGTTTGTCTCACTAATAAGAATTACCCCAACCCTCCTCCCCATTCGCCCACTAAATCTGACAATCTCTCACACACCACCTTGTAACGTGATTGGTGCCCACAAGTTACAACCCATGTCAGGCAGCATCTTTCTCGCCTCTTTGATTCGAGCCAAGCATTGGCAACATAGCACCAACCGTTGCGTTGGTTGGATAATCATGACGTTGCGGGTTTTACTACATAATCAGCCGCATTCCATCCCTTTTGCTGACAGTCTTACCCCGGATTTTCAACCGCGAATTTTCGGTCTGAACACGATGTCGGTATGGCGCCAAATCCAGATATCACCACGAGAGCCCAGCAGGTGTTAGAGGCGTGGAGCCAGGGTTTCAATGTCGGTGCTGTGATTATTCTGATTTTGTTGGTTTTGTGCAATTATCGAAAGAATACGCTTTTACATAAGCTTATTCTTAGTGAGGTGAGTTGAGTGATCTCTTTGTTTGAATTGACGTTAATCATGAATAGCTTCTTCTTGCTCTTGGGCATGGTTTCTTTTCCTTCTTTGATGAGCCGGCATATGGATGGTAGTATTGCATTGATTTGTTGAATGATATGGCTAGCTAACGAGATACAGGGTTCTTAGCAGTACGGCAATTCTATTATACATCTCATACTTTATCCACAACCTCATCGCATGGCTAAAGATTCGACCATTCCTACCAAAATGGGGAGCCCGATTCTTCATCATATCTGTCCTCATCGTACAGCCTTACTGGGTTCTTGAAACCTGGGCCAATTTTCAATATCACAATCATCTTGGAAGCGAGATCTTCAACACATCGAGACTTCTTGAGCCACTATTCAGAGACCCGTGGTGGGTATTCACAACTATCAAGTTAGTTCTCGCCATCAACGAAAATTACGAGTTCACCATTCCTGGCCTTATTCGAACCAGCCCACGTTTCGGAATCATGTTGTTTTGTTTGTTTCTGTCAATCGTCTTTTTAATCACTGATGTCATCTTCATGATTGCTGTGTCCAAAAGAGGGGGCATCAATCCGTTCTGGAGAGTGAGTTTCTTTGTTCTCTCAGCAAACCACTTCTAACAGGTTTAGCTCGCTTTGGTGTTCAAATGCGCATCTGATGTCATTTTCCTAGATGACTTCAAAAGCGTCCTCGACCGAATCTCAGAATCAGCAATGCGAAAAATCACAACATTCGAATACCGAGACAACACATCACCATCTGTCAACCCACACGCTTCAGTTGATTTTTCTTCACCAAGTTTCCAGCGTAAAAATTCAAGATTCGGATCATCTTCTAGAGCAGAGATGGGCTCTATTGTCCATCCAGTTGGCTCTCGGGATGATGGCCATTATGAGTTTGCTTCGAATTATAGTCAGGCATTTGTTGAGGATAGTACATCAACACCTTGGCATGAGGATGATGCAAGACGGTCTAGTTCTCATTCTCCAAGACGGAGAGGAGAATCTCAGGATAACATGATTACTATACAGGAGGATGAGGGGGCAGGGGATGTCGAGGATATCCCGATGGAGCCAGTCAGGGCGCGGACGAGAAATGATCAAGCACGTTAGGTGAAAATGGGATATATATATATTTATGGTGAACATTAAAAATCTTATTATGATTAACCATAAGTGATATAAAATTGTTATAAAGAAATCTATTACTTCTTTTCCTTGAACCATGCGACCAAATTCTGACTTTTACCAGACCTTCAAGTCCCATTGCCTGATAAACCCCTCCCACTAACTCTGATTTCCAATCTCTATCGCGATATTAAGCATACTCCTCGGCCACCAAGCCTCCACGCCCAAAAACTCCCCAAAGAAATTCTTTCTCTCCGTAAACTTTACAATCC
The DNA here is from genome assembly GCA_002980515.1 of Fusarium burgessii. Taxonomy (NCBI): domain Eukaryota; kingdom Fungi; phylum Ascomycota; class Sordariomycetes; order Hypocreales; family Nectriaceae; genus Fusarium; species Fusarium burgessii. The sequence continues at coordinate 11,072 of PVQA01000205.1, read as the reverse complement.
TCCCCAACTCACAAGCCCCAATCCCCCCAATCCACCAAACACCATCTAGCAACATGACCAAAACAAGCCAATGAGCAAAAATGTCCATAGCTAGTCTTGTTGTCTCAGAGATTTCTCCCTCACATTGAATACCCTCATCGGGAATACTATCAGGACTGGTGGGGATGTTGTCGAGGATCGATTGGATGATGCTGAGGAATTCTTCGGGGATTCGGTTCAGGAACCACATTATTGTTCGGCGCAGGGGTTTGGGTGGTGTGGAGAATGTTACCCGGGCCATGTAGCTTCGGAGCCAGGGTGATACGTCTGAGAGTTGACTTAGTGCTGCCCAACCTGCTTCTAGATCAGGTTGCGATGAGTCCGCGTAATAATTGCTTTCCTCTGGATGGAATAGCTCGTTGACGATATTTCTCAGAGCTTCGAGAGCTACAAGACATGCTTGAAGGTCTGTGTCCTCACTGGGTGATTCCCACGATGGTGCCAACTGCGTAGCAAATTCCAAAGTCTGCGCTCTAGTCCGCAGCTTCTCCAGCGCTGAACCAGATGTAGCAGCAATAATAGGCATAAGAAGACTTTCAGTCCGTGGAGTAGGTCCATTCTCCCCCAAAGGAACCAACCCATTAGTCGATTGACTATTCAGGGTGATCCCGGGCGGACTAGCCGTAAAGTCCTCCAAGAATCCAAATTCCTTGGTGGAGTGCAAAAGACCTGTATAAGCCAAATGCGCAGCGCGAATAAGCGTCATCCAATGCAACTGCGCAGGCGCCAGACTCGTGCCGTCCCTCTCATCCAACGTCTCTGCAACTTGGATCCTCACAGCATGATTCGCCGTTGCGTAAAGAACCATCAGTGGTGCATTCGCAACAACGTGATCGTAGTGATTAGCAAGTGGAATATCCGCCCTGGTTTGCTGAAGAGAAACTCTATGGTGTTCATCCGCAAGAGCGAGAAGATGCCTAACTTGGGATTTGTCGATAGTCTGCGCAGGTTGAGATATCATGTCGTGACATTTTCTCACTGCTGCTAGTGCGAGGATGGAACTCATGAGGGGCTTACTTCTAAAAGCAAGGTTGGGAAAACCAACTTGTAAAGCGTAGAGATCCTCTTCGTCGTAGGCTAATGAGCGAGCTGTGTGGGAGAGATAGTAGCTAAAGAGTTCAAGCTCAGCGGCGCCGAGATCGACGGATGGAAAGGGAATTTCTGGAGAGAGGATGTTGAAGTTGGGACTTGGTGCGAGATAGGGTGATAGGCCGGGGGAGAGATCTGATGTTGAGCCGAGACTTGCACTGGCTGAACGGGCGTAGTGTGGTGTAGGTATGGTGAGTGATTGGAGTTGACTCCATGTGTTGTCTTCTTGAGTGGGTGATCTCAAAGGACGTGATTTTTGACGAGGATATTCACATGGGATGTCCTTGTCGAGACATCGTGAACATTGAGGTCTTTGCTCATCACACTATGACTGTTAGCAACCGGGCATTGATTGAGTATGGGGACAATTACCTTTTTTCGTCTTTGCTTGCAGCCAAGACATCCATGTCTAGACTTTGTATGTGATCTTCGTGATCTAACATTCGACGTAGGACTTGGTGTTTTATTCGCACTACGCGATGGTGATTCTTGACTCGTCGACATCTTTGTTCTCTAAAACTCTCAACTTTACTTGCGTAATCACAATTAAATGTCGTGTGGCGACTAGACTTATATATATCCCCCATCATGACAATTAAGCTTACATCGTCACAATCACTAGCCCTTCAATCGGTGTTCTAACTGGCCAACGTGACTCCACATTCAAACCGCAGCCCAAAAATGATTTGAATTAATTCTCAGCCTCGAAATTGATCTACGTAATCGGTACCGCGGGGCCGTTGGTCCAGTCCGCGTGGAAGAACTGCGCCCCGCTAACTCAGCCCCGAGAATTTGGAATTTTTTTGTCAGCAGCCATGACTTATAACGTTAGCCAATAATAATCAAGGTGGTGTACCGGGTGGTCGGCGAGAACGAAAAATGGCTGTTGCTTTGGTGAAATTGCGACGCTGGGCTGAGTGAGTGACGTGGGTGACATGCTACTGTACCCAGTGGCTTCCGACATTTACGTTTAACAACGGCAAAGTAAATCGCGCCGTTGAAGCAGATAAAGTATGTGGGAAATACAGGCCAATAGACTTACAAGAGTATCATGTAGGAACAGCGTCACATCAAGTACTTGTCGCAAAAACGGCCTAATACGGTACATGATGCTACCCTGCGATGCTATGCTGACGGGATTATGAGTCGAAGTGTCGGTGAGGTCATAACCGACGCTAGAAAAGAAATGGAAGGGCGGGAGAATAAATTCGCTGATCTGTATGCACTGTCATGCTCTTGCATGGGCTGTTTGGTAGTGACTCTTGTGGGTTGGCAAGTTGATTACTGATATGTATGGTGAGGACTTGGGCAGCGGCATTAACGAAATCCGGCCTGCAAGATCACTCAATCGGTATACCGTCGAGCATTTTATCTTGCTGCCTAGAGATACACGGGCCTTTTGTAAAAAGAAATGGTAAATATTGTATGTGATGTAGGGTAAATGGCATCACCGAAATTGTTGGTTCCATGCCAATCATCAATGCTATTCCGCTCCGCGCCATGCTAACACAATGGTATCCCGATTTCCCTTGATGAAACAAACACAAATACACCAGGCAATCTTTATTCCACAAATCTTCTGCAAGGTCTATGCCAATCTCTTAGTGATCGTCCACCTCAACACTGCGAACAATGTGCGCGCGACGGACGCCCATTCTATAATGCTTTCGAAAGCCGCTCACGTTGCGTTCCTCACAGTCTTCCTCTCTGTCTTTATTCTCCTCTTCGCCTTGGTCTTCCTTAATCTTAGGCTCTTCAATTGTCGAGGCGACGTTATTCTGCTCCGTGGAGTGTCGGGTGCTTTGAACTACAATTCTCAGCTTCAGACCTACCTCAACGTCTCCCTTCCATACCTTTCGATGTACCTAGCTCTGGGCTCGGCCGATTATCCCGGGAATTGTTCTCAGGGCCTCGATTATCTTTTGGTGGGGGCACACAACCCTGTCCGGTTCCCCACGGCGGGTTTTTGCGACAGTAATCGGTGTATTCCTCAACGGCGTCTTTGTGGCGAGTGCGAGGGCAGTCCTTGTCGTAGACCTTGAGCTTGTTCAACTGGACCCAGCCCGACGTACAGTCATGCGGAAAGTCTTCCTCCTTCCGAAAGAAAAGACCGGGAAGGGATCGCTTGTGAGCCAACTCTCCATTGTCTTCATAGCCCGGGGCCCAAGGTCGTGGAGCAATATCCGTGCTTTGCGCACCATCGTAACATTGCGGGATTGATGTATTGAGCTCAATCTTCTCTAGAGTTCTTTCGAAGTAAAATCGTGGGAAGGGTCCCCAGGGAACGATCATGATAGGATCGAAACACTGGCTCTTGGAATTGTACCAGCTGAGAATGTCACCCGGCTTCGCATTAATAACTCGAGGATCAATATCCTTGAATGCCGTGGGTATTTTCCAGATATTGTTTGAACCCTTCGTTCGTCCACGCTTGTGTTTTTTTCTCTGTTCATTCGTGGGCTTTACAGTCTTGGGGTGCTGCTCATCCTCACTTTCAGCTTCTGTCGTGTTGCCAGCGCGAGCGGAAGACAGCCCGAAGCACGCATTGTTTTTGTCGGCTAATTCAGCATTGCAGCCCGACACACGAGTGCCCAGCTTTACAACAATCTGCTCGAGTGTAATGTCGAATTTACGGCCGTGTTTGGCGTGGACATGCTTTTGAGCCTCCTCAACAGCTTCGACTGACTGGAACTGTATTCCGCAATCTGTGCACTCTAGGATGTACCAATGTCCATCGTGAAACGGAAACTGCACAATCCTGTACTTGACTGGGGCTTCACCATCTTGGTAGACCGCATTGAACTCGATCGATCGGGCCGGTGTAAGGGAGGGCGTGATGTCGCCTCGACGACTGCGTTTGACGGGTCGGTTCTCATTGAGCGAGAGATTGGAGGATTTCCGTCGGGGTGTAAAGCTTCTTCGTTTACTGGTCGGAGTAGGTTCGGCGTCGTCGACTAGTGGGGGCGGAGAGTCAACGGTCGGTTCGCGCTCTGGCTCAGCTCTCTCCAGACTTTCGTGGACGACAGAGCTGCGAGATGGTGTAGGGATCGAATCAGCAGGCAAAGGATTCTGGGTCACCTGGCGCTCAGGAGCTATAATTGAGTGAAATTTTTGCGTAATCACAGCACACTCATGGACAAGCCCAAGCATATGGAATCGTCGAGCAAATGTGGCTCTGTCTTCATTGATCGTTTTATCGAGATTGTATTTCTCCAGCACGAGTTCCTTAATCGGCTGGGGATCAACATTTCCAAGTGTGTCGGCGCGAGCAGTTTTAATCTGCTCTTGAATCTGCTCCTTAAGGCGCTCACGGCGTTGTTGTCGTGCGACAATGTCTGAAGATCTGAACTGGCTGTTTAGCGCCTTGAGCTGCTCCATCTTCTCCAGGATTGGACCCGTGAGTGCGATTAGGTCGTCCATGATGCCGCGTGGACATCAGCCAGGCGGTCTCTCACAGGGACGGCCGATGAGAGGGCATGAGAGAGATGACATGAATAGATTATAGCAAATATATTGCAGGAAGAAAGTAGAAGATCAGGAGGGAAATGCAAGATGCGGGGGGCCTTGAAAGTGCAGCTGGGAGCCGTGTTTGCTAGTGACGGTGAATTAAGCTTGGGCCAATGACCGTTGCGCGTTGATTGTAACCGAACCCGCTAAGCATCAGCCACCAAACGGAAAGAGGACCATTTTCCTTGGCACATGATTCCTCTTTCCTCTTGTCTCAATCGGATGCGACAGCGCGCTGACAGCAAGATCTCATTTTAATAGGTAGTACTAGGGAACACTTAATAAAGAGAAAAGCTTAATAATTTCAACTTAGCTAGAAGAGAGGACTATTTAAAATAGCCCAAGCTATACAAACATTGCCCATATTTCCAATAGCTGCCGATAGGCTTCTTGCATACAAGCTACTAGGGCAATCAATAAATACATACAAACAAATGCATCGGTTGTCAAACGGGTACAGCCATCAGCAGCCGAAGTGGTCAAACAACTTTAATAAAACACCAAGTAACCAAACGACTTTGGCTCGACCTGGCTTACTCTAAACAACGTCTCTTTGTTCGAATGAAGTAGTAAAGTATATGTTATAGGAGTATATACATAAGAATAAATACTGCTACAAATACATCAACCTCCCGCTCAAGACTGTCAAGGTTCAGCTCCGTTAGTTGCCTCGCTGCTTGTTTCACCAGATGTTGACGGCAAAGAACCTAGAGAAGTCGAAATTATGCAAGTCGCCGAAGATATTGTAGAAGGTGAGTCCATAGTGCTACTGAGAAATCCCCACTCATGATTCTCTTGAACACAACAGGACAAGCCTCCTTTAAGATTACCACAATTCTTCGTGATGGAAGGATTCTGAATTTTCGTTGTTAGTATCCTTAGCCATAAAGAGTTCTAGAACTAACCAAAGAGACAAATTCCTCGAGAAAAATGCTCCACAGGAATAGCATATTCTCGCATGAAAACATGTCCTCATCATTATCATACCACCCATCACAGTTCTTGGTGGTTCCCGGCGGTACTGGGAGGAACGGTTCCCTATTCCGACGATTGTGTGGATGTGAAAACCAGAAGCTGACTTGAATGATAAATGAAAGGAACAATATCGAGAAGAGGCTTATCTTGCCAGAATGCGACTTTTGAATGGAAAAGCCAGCAAGACAAGTGTTAAAGCATAGTGGATGATCTCATGCAAATGATGGCGATTCCCGGGAATTATAACATGCCCCAACCATCTTAATTAGCCCATTTCACTAAATCGATATTAAGCTGTTAGCTAACTACTTTCTAAAACGTTGTATAATTCTGCATGTTAATTGTATAGTCGCACATATGACCGGGTTATAAATGTGGCTGTGCCGCAATTGGCGCATGGTTGTCGTTTCTCATGCACCAACGGGACTTGGCATTCGGTAATGAGTACCGGGCAATTAGCCTGGGTGGTCATAGGGCTAGATCCTGTAACTATTCATGGCAAACCAAATCGCTTTGAACATTCAATAACATCAATGGAACAGAAGGTCAAGACGGGGCGTGTAAAATCTGGAAACAAGATAGTATTCTGACTACACAGTTGGACGATAAATACTGATAATTATAAAGTTATAAGTTATATACACATAAAAGTAAACTAGCAAGACAAGATCAAATCGGAAGCAACCCTAAGCTTGGACGCAAACCCAATAGTCAACCCACAAGCTTTTACAAGTCGAGCCGATAGCAGGATTCTACTTATAAAGATCGGCCATTGTGATCTTGTAGTAATTCTGAATCGAGGCGCAAGTCGTGGTTGACATTACCTTATGGAACTTCTTACAGCCCTTGATCATACCGGCTTGGATAGGAGTAGGATTCGCGATACCAGTGCTTGGTTTGGTTGGAGAAGGCTTTTGACCAACAACGCCTACGCAGACATTGTAGTAAACCCATAAAGCTGTGCATTTGGAACCTATAACTGGATTCCAGGCATAAAAATCTGCAAATGAAATTTTGTAGTAATCTTTGAATAGACGTACAGGTCGTCGTTGATTTGACGGTATGAAATTTGTGGCATTTCTTGGTCATACCACTTTGGATCGGCGTGGGTGTGCTGATTCCGTTGCCTGTGTTTGTTGGCGAAGGCTTCTGGCCGATGACACCCACGCAGTCATTGTAGTCGACCCAGAGAGAAGTACACTTGGAGCCCACGGCAGGGTTCCAGGGATAAAAGTCCTTAAGGGGAAGCTTATAGCAGTCCTGAATGGAGTTGCAAGTTGTAGTCGATTTGATGAGATGGAACTTATTGCAACTCTTGGTCATATTGGACTGGATAGGTGATGGTGTTTCGATCCCGTTAGTAGGCTTCGTAGACTGCGTAGGCGTTACTGTATGTTCTATGACAGAGACGCAGACCTATACATCAGCCCATAAGCGAGAGCAAGTCGTACCAACCTTGGTATTCCATGTTGTGAACTGGGATAGGGTGATGCCGTGCTTGGAGGAAATCTCATTGCAATTGTCACCCTGCTTGACAAATTAGAACTTGTTGCAGTTCGATAACATGCCGGGCTGAGTTGGATCGGATGTTTCGACACCATTGCCACCGACGGTAGTTGTGGACGGCTTCGTGGGAGTTGTCTTTGAGAGCACAAGCGTGGTGGAGGACGGAGGAGCTGTGGTAAACTTGGTCGCGGTACTACTGGCAGGGGCCGGCGCTTCTTTCTCTTGAACGCAGTAAGAGTAACCTTCTTTGAAGTTTCCACGTTCTGTTGTGATGGAAGGGTTCTGAGTTTTTGTAATCCATCAGTATTGATCGTTTATGGAATGGTGGGCACAACGAACCCTTTTGATCAGATCTTCAAGTGACAGGTTCCATGCATACGGAATCAGCTCGCATGGAAGCGAACCATCGTTATCGTACCAAGAAGCGCAATTACGAATGGTCCCTGGAGCTATAGGCATGGATGGTTCATCAGCACGGCGATGATGATGCAATGAGCCATGGCTAGCTTGAACGACAAGGGAGAAAGCCGCGAGCTTGAATAGTTTCATATTGAGCAAGAAACGAGCGGGAATACCGAAGTAGCTGCTTGAGTTAATGAGTAGAAGATCTAAAGATGGGCTTTACTTATCTTATATGGATCATGGAATATTTTAGGGGGCCTGGAGGTTTACTTGAATTGGAGTGTTATCAGCTCAAAGGGCTACCAAGTTTCCAACCTTACGCAATTGATCTTAACCCAGTTCATCCAACCCCTTATAACTTCAGCCGTTTAACCTTACAGGCAGAGAAAATCGGGTTCGTGCAGTCTTAATTGCAGGAAAACGGCTCGTCGGTGCTCTGAAATCGTCTCTCAATCGACACCAGACTAGGACAACACCACCGATACGGATGAATCAAGCAAGAGTCTACATATTATTTTCGTCACTGAAGCAGTTCATCTCGGTTAGGTAACCAGGAATTGATCACTAAAGGAGTTAATGGCATGGCATTGTAAAAATCTATGGAGACCTTACATGAATCAGGCAACTTCCGCAGAATTCTGGCCGAGTTAAAAAGGTTAAATCTATGCATATTTCTGCATGTTGGTTCTAATTGCATGTTATAAAAGGAATTAGCCGGATGCTGGCGTTCGCATGTTGCTACGCCGCAGGCCATCCCCAGACCATAATTCACTCGTTGACCAATGCCGTCTCGGTTCAACAACCTCCATGTGACAAGGTACGGGCCGCTCTGCCGGGTTAATGCAGGTACCATGGCATGACTATAGATAAATATGTCGTACAATTCCTTCTCAAACCCCTTTTCCCTACACAACCAACCAACCAATAACGTTACGGGGTGCTGAACCAACAAAGTCAAGCAACCATGAAAGTCTCACTACTCCTCAGGTCTGTCGTCTACATTCCGTTTATAATTATCTCATCGTATCATGCTGACAATGAGAACGGGATATTGCTGGGGACCTTTGCAGTCCTTGGCATGCAGGTGAAGGAAAAGCCTTCGCCACCATTTCCTATTGATCTCGGCGCCAGTCTCATTTTCCCTCGGCCAAATGAAACGTACCGCCCCGTCTACCCCTTTCCTATCGTGTTTGAGCTTACTGGAGCTGCCAAGGCATGGCATTATGGCTTCAAATTGCAATGGCGCCTTGAGGGCAACTGGACTGGTCCGCTCAAGGTAGAAGATGTCCCTGAGCGCTGGGGGTCGGCTCCAGATTGGCTTTACAGCTCAGGGTCTCTTGAATCAGCTACGGAGCCACTATATGTCATAAATGCTACAGATATTGTTGCCAACACATCGTGGACAGATTGGGAGCTGGGATGGAGCTTGTCAGTGCTACAAGAGTGCTTCCCTGGCCCTGAGCGGTATTGGAAAACTGGCTATCTCAACTTCAAGCTTCACAAAAACGGATTTCTCCCCAGCTACAAACCCAAAGGGTCCTGCCCCATCGAGGTCCAGCACACTCGCTTCTTGGACAACAGAACAACGCCAAAAGAGGTAGTTGAGGATAGGAGGTCCGAAAGTTGCGTGGTGGTCACTGACCAGGAAGGAGAAAGAGATCCGTGTAGCATTGATACTGGATCTAACCTGACAGACATGGTTCGAACTGAGATGCTCAAGTACGCGGAATGTCCGGACAACCAGTCATGGCCGGAGGAGAAGAATCTACTTGGTCCAGAATCCTGCGGGAACCTTTATCTTAAAAGGGGGGCGCCGAGAATGTGGCAACTGTCATGTTACCTCGTGCTCTGACTGCGGCGATATTTGGGGTTGCTATTGTTGTACTCTTCACTATGTAATTGTGAACCTAATTTTGTTCCTCTTAACTCACCTTGTTTCTCGGCAAGACTGTGCCACATTTTTACCTTCTATACAGCAATCAAACCGTTCGACAATACGATGTTCTTAAATGATTAAGGAAATGGGAGATTGATTTTCACCATAGAGCTGACGGAGTTAAGGCATTCATTCCGATAATTGGTTTCCGTATTCCTGTTATATGGTCATTTGAGCGAGTAGTAAAGACCCTGGAACCAACAGATAGTTACATTTTTGCGACTTGTGCTCCGTTGACTTTAACCGTGAATTTTGGCCTGTACCAACACTGTTGCCAAGACTTCACAACTAGCCACTCGAAAACTGCTCGGTTAGAGTCAAGTTCAGAATAAGATGTACGTTCATTTGAAGAAATGGTGCATTGTACTCTATAAGAATTCTTCAATGCCTCAATTATAAACTATGGGTAATTAAAACTACAGCCCACTTTTACATTTATTCAAACCTGATCGCAGTCACTCTTTGTCATACATTCTTTTACTATTTCCTATACTCTAGGCGGCAATCCAACTACTTGCAAAGCCAACTACTTCACTGCACCGCAAGGAATAGAGAATTTGGACCCCAAGGAACAAGGAACCTATGACTGGGGAGGAACTAACCCCAAGGATCTTGTCATTGGGTTAGTACAAGAATCTTCATAGAGGGTATGACTGACTTTCATCGTAGGGTAGTCGAGGACTGGAAAGCCAACAAGGAGAAAACGGTGGTGGTTTTCGTGACTTGACCAAGGCCAGAAACTACGACTTTCTCTTTGAAGACACGTCCCAGGAGGTCAATATCAGATTGCCTGGGCTCATCCAGATCCCGGTGTGTTCTCCCGAGAGAGCGAGAGGGGGGTGGAAAATGTTCGATTCACTGTCTGCGAGTCAGAAGCAAACGTCCTTTGAGAAACTTCCCTATCACTCATGCTAAAGCACGTGGATCTTTATGGATAGCTGTAATACTTGTGACACAGGAGACGAAATGACTAGAGGGCCAGAGGAGGTGGTTACAAGTGGCTAGACTGTTTCGTGTGTATTTATTGTTCTTCTCATCATCCTTTGGCGATGTCCTGTTTCGTCTGCCGACGACATATGTTCCATTCGACCTGTATAAACTCGACACATCACTTCCTTATTTCTTCTACCCAGCATAACATGCTGGATTCATCCTCGGTTCAATTTTTTTTAATTTCTTTTTGGTGCAGCCCACCTTATTGCCTGGAATTTTGAGTTCCCTACTGCTTTTGAACAGGCTGTCGAAAGGCAACTCTTCTTATTGTTGACTTATGATTCCTGAAAGAGAAGAACAGTGGCTGTTCCTCCGATGCCAAGATGATCTGCTATTCGGAGCCATGGATGAGGACCGTGAATCTGCGCCAATCATACACAACATTGCACCTATGGACTCTTTCATCGTTGGAGCTGAGGTTAATCAATGGAAGATCACGCAGATTGGAAGGATAGGTTTCTATCAAGCATTCTATTTCTACTCATAAGCTTTCTGTCAAAAAGCTCCAAGACAGACAGCTATATAGGCACCAAAGTACTCAGCCTCTTATATATTGATATGTGTTCTTTACTCTTATGCAGAGGCTCTAAGGCTTTTGCCCCCCAAGACTTAAGCACAATAGATT
>PVQA01000203.1:0-18930 GCA_002980515.1 Fusarium burgessii | reverse complement strand
AATAAGCCTTTAATATAAGAATAATTATATAGTATTTTACATTAATTTAATAAGGCTATTATAATTACTAATTTAATAAATTTATAGTATTTTTTACCTAGTATTTTAGGCGGTAGAAAATACTAAAAAATAAGAATAATACTTAATAGCTTGCCTTTATCTAGTAATTTATAAGCTTCCTTGCTAACTTAATATATTAATAGCTAGTATAAGAGCTATTAACTTATATTTCTATTAAATAGTTAAGATTATGGTGGGAAAATGGGTCTGAAGATGGAAAGGTGAGCCTGCTGCCCCTCTTCTGACCACTTTCCTGGCAGAAATCGACTGCCTAAGCAAATCCACCGGGCTTGCCGATCATGGCTTTATCTTGTGGCTCTGCAAGATCTCCTCGCGCCGGTCATCAGGAAGAATACCCTTGCAGGTACCAATGCGGCGCATAATCCTCAACAGAGAAGCAGCGGCTGGATTCGGCAGGGCCTCGAGGGCGTCGTTACTAAGTGCCTTCGTCTCCATCCCTGTCTCATCAAGGCGAAGCTCCAGGAATTGTCTCTTTAACGGCGACGTCGAGCGAGAGCGACCGGAGGCGTTGGAGCTCGAAAGGGACGGAGCATTCATCGGGTCATTCGAGGTTTCATGCTGTGGTCGGGGCGTCAATTCCGGGTCTTTGGTTCGAGCCGTTGCCTCTTTCTGGTAGGAGTCTCGGGATCCTCCATGTCTGATACCGTGGCTGGTGGACTTGGCTCTTGTGCTACCTCGCGTTTACTGGCTTGTGATGGTGGTATTGTTGTTGGTTTTGCGCAAGTTTGAAGCTGGGGCCACGCAAAAGTGTCGGGTAGGTTGTCAATCCAAGCAATTACTCTCTGATTAGCGACCATGGCTTGTTATTTCATGCTGGGTTCCGACGCTTATTGTCGATATTGCTCGTAGTTGTTCTCTTTGGTTTGTTTATTTTGATACGGCATATTGACTAAATGAGGGGAGATGGGGACTTCGTCGAGATAACTGTGAAGCCTACCCATAAACCGAGAGCTTTCCGCGCAAAGCTGAAGCACAGCACTGTAAGGAAGGCCCGAATAAATATAGGCTGGATCGAGCTCTGATCTAGCAAGTTAAAGTAACGATAATTGGCCAATTCTAGTCCCGTAAAACTTGAACTTGGCTCTATTCGAGATAACGCCACCAAAAAGAGGCAAGATGTTAAGCGATGCAACCCAATGGACTAGATCGGCGCCAGGTGTATCTCCATCTTTGGCTCTCCTTCCAGATTTGACCTGCCATAAAACGCACCTTCCCCGAGCGCCACTGCCTCGGAACAGGACCCCTGCTAATCTATCCCGCTTTTCGCTACAAGCCCGACCCTTGACAGTTTGCGTCCACCTGTGTGGGGCTTTGTTTCGGGCCTGTCAACCTCCTCTTGGTTCTTGTCCCGCGTCGTCCCTAGGCCATGGCTGTGGTCAGGGGCCCCAATTATTCAGTCATGGTCATTAACAGGGGCAGATGAATGAAACAACCAGCCTTCTGGTGACTGCATACCCAGCTATCAGCGAAGAGACCCAACTCGACGGCGCGCGATCATGGCGTTAAACCAGTCTTGGGGTTGCCGTCCACACTTCGATTTGTTATATACCCTCAATTCCACAACCGACTTTGCACTCACGTCCTACCAGTTTCTTCAAAGCCGGAACACTCCACCCTACAGTATCTCCATTAACTAGTGCTAGGCTCACCGCCCTAATATCGACAACATTAATATATTAAGCCGGCGCCGTCGATCTCTAGCACTGATCTACCTCCCTTTCTAGCCCCGCGACTAAATCGGATTATTTTGACACAATGGCTCCCATTGCTGAATACATCGTCAGTATTGATGTTAACCATATAACAAAGCCACCCTCTCGGCCCTCAAATGCCTTAGTATGAACGCAACTCCCTCAACATTTTAAGTTTTTCGTTTTTGCCCAAGCTTACCTATCCTGTCTCTGCAGAATCAGCTTCATCCAGAGAAGCCGTTTACTTGGGGAGTGCGACAGTCCGACCCACCGTGGAAGTGCCAACTCTTTCCCAAAGAGAGGAGATTGCCGGTCCTTAATAGCAGGACTAAAGGCGTGGACGTCGAGAAGGCTATTTCTGCAACTTCAATGCCAACGAGTAATAAGATAGACAAGCTCACGCTAGCTCCCAGTGGCCTGAAGAAAAGGCTCAAGCAGTATAGTTTGGTCCGATGGCGCAAAACCAGTGTACCAGAGCTTGGGCCCATGACAGCAGTTCAAGAACTTTCTATTGATTCCCGTATATGATCCAAGCCTAGCATTTGACTTAATCTTGAGAACTGACTGGATACCAGCGGCTATTCCTAGACGCCCGCCCTTCCACGCGCGCTCTATTAGTATCCCTAATAATTCATTCGGAAAGAACCAGCTTAAGGATACTTTCCTTTACATCTCCAGCAATAATAAAGGTCCCCAGCCTCAGTCTCTCGACAAAGAGGCTCCTCATGCATGCCCTCAAGACATAGCCACCGTCTCGCCGAAGTGCCATGACCCCCAGGTTAACCCCAAGTCTGATGCATCATTGCCTTTACTCCAGCGCCTGCAATCTCTCTATTACTTCCCTACTAGGAATGAATCTCCTAGACATGGCCGCATCAATGGATCCCCCCAAAGCGGCACGGCCTCCATACCTAAGTCTTCTATGCCCGATTTCACAGCACCTAAGTCAGCATCGACCAATGCCACATCCTGCGGCACGCCGCCTACTGCTGTTTCAGTACCACTAATGGAGTCTAGTACCGCGCCTCTTAAGCTATGGGATGGACGTTACACTCCCCCCACCATCAAGACGGAAGCAAGTAGTGCCTCCCAAGGCCACCGAAGGGGTAGCTTAGAACCATCGGAGACCATGGGCAGAAGCCTACCGAGGGAGGGATCTGACTTAGGCACCAACAACGGTCCATTCATGCAGAGACCAGAGCCGAAAAGAGGCAAGAGCTCGGAGCAAAAGGCCTTTGAGCCGTTGCCTATTGGTCTGAAGCAAGCCGATGCCTCTGAGCAACTCGAGCAATCTGAACTTACTTTACTTCAAAAGGAAGCATTCGACCAGGTAAAGCGATTCGAGATTCTTAAGGCAGCGGATATAGAGATGCTTTCTAAGGCCAGTCATATAGTCAGTATTGCCAGCGGAACCCGACTAATAGTTCTACAGGAACTCTATCACTTGGACGAGAGGACTGAATACCTGCGCTATACCTGCAATGCTTTCCGCATAGGCCGCCGAAACCTCCACTCACGCATCTGCCAGTACCTGCGTTCTCCTTGTATCGCCAAGTTCAGCCATGAGTTGTTGCTGAAACAGGAGGAGGTACTTGCGAGTCTGGATGCCTCTATTGATGACTGGGTGATGAAGTTGGAACAGGCAGAGAACCGACGAACCCGCGTCCATCAGAAGCTTCTCGAGCATGTTGCTGCAGCTGCGTCCCTACCTGTTGGCGGATTGGCCACCATACCGGAGTCACAACAAACCAACACTCCTGCTTCTGGAACCGGTAACATATCGCCTCCGTCGCGAAGGCCCTCCAAGGAAATATTCACATCCGCTCGTCCCGTGAGCACCTCACCCTCGCCTCAACGCGCCGTGGCTCGGGTTCTCAGCACCGTCGTGGAGCAGTCTATTATCAGAAAGGCAGCAACACGAGAACCTGAGCAGCGTGTGACAAGGACTGCATCTCCGAATCGAGCCGATGTGGAGAGCATCCGCATCTATGCTGGTGTTGATTTGTATGTTTGATGAAAGAATATCCTGATGTCAGGGCCTCCTCTCCTCTAGTGTTACCACCAACAACCAAGAAAAATGAACCTCTTGAGGGTGTCATCTCCCTTCTTGCAAATTCTGTCTAATATGGTCTGTAGAAGCTGGGCAATGTCCATCTTTGTCTTCGGTCATATGCAATAGATGAGTTGGAAGTTATCGGGGGCGAAGTTGGTGTATGTGTTGCTGCCCACTGCAAGATGATATATCCTGAATTAAGTCTCCTTTACTCAACAACAGGCCCATGCATCAGATGTTTTTATTTCGGCTCGATTAGTGGTGGGGCTAAGCAATTCAGTCTCCCGACGCTATATCAGAGGGCAAAAAGAACAAGTCTTTAACTCGGTGGAATGCTTTCTGTTCAAGTAGGGCAACATATGATATCTTAGAACGGTATAAAGATGAAGATTGAGAAGGAAATGGGCAGGAGTGGGGTTAGGTAGGCAAGAAGGGACTAAGCAAGTAAACGAAATTGTAAGAGGTAAGGTAAGCCTCTATATAATTCCGGATATCTAAGAGGGAGTTATGATTTATGTAAATAATCATGAGTAGTATTTTAGAATTAGAAATGTTGTGGTTGTGTAATTAATATTGACTGAGATGGGGTGTTAGAAACCCCGCCGTTCGCTTATCTCCTCAGTTGTTATCTTCTCAGTGCCCACGAGCCTCAATCTGTTGAAAAGGTGTTTGCCACGTGCAAGCAGAGGCCATCTAAGATTGCGCACGTAAATAGTAAAGCCCCCAAGGGGCAGAATTTAGACACAACACAACATTAATATACGAATCTGCATGAATGGACCGAATACACATAATGTCTAACAAGAATGTTCAAAGAGGTCTACTAGACATCTTCGTCAGATAAGTATGAGAAAAATCTCCACTCTTATCTTTGGAGCTATCTTTAGTTAGAAGAAAACACTACGGTAAGATAGCTTAGATAATTAAGACTAACCCTATCCTAACCCTAAGCGGGGTTTGCTTCTCGGCCACTCTATTCTCCCTTTCCCACAGAATAACAAAGGGGCAAGCTTCTCAAAGAAGGTGTCAAAGTTTTCACGAACCCTAAAACGGTCCGGGCTGGGGCGAAGCATGGTGAAGACATGGAACCAGCTAAAGATTGCCTACCCGCCCAAATCAATACGGTGCTTTCTCTTCACCACTAAGCCCTACTAGTGAAGACAGGGTTGAAGTTTACATGTGACCGATGTCGCGAGAGGGCGACCAAACTAGCGAGGGTTTAGTACACAAGGATTTCCTATTTAGGAAATGCTCCCAGCAGGCATATTTCCAAACCATGACACGCTAGTGGCGATATTGTGATCGACGGTTTGGCAGCTACATACCTTGAGTGCAACGCTTGGCACGCCCCGCAGTTCCTATCGAGGTCGCGCCTTGTTTCCCCTCTCCAGGGACGGATACCTGAGATGGCAACATATAGCAAAGCCCATGCCGGGGAGGCTGAGAAGGGAGAGAAACGGCTTGGTTGCGAGTCGTAACGGGGAGAAAAAAAAAAGAAGAAGAAAAAGAAGAAAAAGAGATAACTTCATCCCATCAATTGTCGAAAGGCTCCGCGAAGTAACTTGGCCCATGTTATAATACTATATGCTGCAGGGTTTTTAAGCAGCGATAGCATACCTATCTGTTATGATTTTATCGTTTGACGACGTGCTGGTCGAGCGAAAATCGGCGCTAAAAGAGGCATAACTAGCCTAATGGCGTGACTTTAATTGGATTAAATCCCTCTGGGAGACCGCGTCGGAGCCTTTCCACAATTGACGGGATAGTGACATTTTTTTCCTCGTCAGAGAGACCATGCAGAGATATCACGCTCCTCGTGGACTCTCTTCTGTCCTTGCTCTTGCTCGCTTGGTTGTGTGCCTCGCAAGCCGAGGCTCAGTTTGGGGGCTTTGGCCGTGGGTCAAGTCCTCAAATCTTGAGGATCAATGCTCCTCAGACATTGGCCTCTCCCGTCTTTCCCTAGTCCAAGCCAGTACTGGTCTCCCCGCTCTCAGCTCCCAGCTTCCTTGTCCACTTTACCACATCGGGAAGGCAGAGAAAGGAAAAGGCGTGAAAACACCCTCCGTCCAAAGTTACGAGTCCTGATCCCAGGTTCGCGGTCCACGTCTCGCAAGACTGCATGTTCCAAGCTTGTAGGGGATCTTCTTTCATCACACATATGCCTGCTTTGCTGCCTTCTAGTCAATAGGAGGTCAAATTCCGCTTGGGTAGATGCACAAAATCTTAGCTCTCTGATCGGAGTTTTCCTCATGCCCCGACTGAAGGCACTCGACAGAGTTAGCGAGATGACAAAGCATGTTGGCAGCTTGCCGATACTAGTCGAGGCATCCCATCGATTGCACGAATTCATGGCTTGGTTCAGCGCCCGCATCTTGATCCATCAAGCCTACCCAGGCCCCTCTCCCCCGGTCGCCGTGCTTCTATTGGCCAACGCCCCGGACCAAAAACACAGATCGCACCTGCAATCAGTTCCGACAAGCCGATTGAGTGCCAAGAATGACACTAACATCCCCCCTGTCCGCGTCTGTTAGTGCTTACTGCCTGTCTCAGAGCAAGCACTCGAGGCCACCTCGACTACATTGGGGTAAACCCAGTGGTCCCAACTGCAACTGTCCAATGGACACATCCAGCTCAGGTCAGCTCGGACTCAGGGGACTGTGGTGGGACCGATGAGGTAAACTCCAACCAGAAGCAATGCGCAGCTGCCGATGGGCCCCGGTTTCTGGTAGAGCATGTCGGTGTCAGTTAAGAACCTGCAGTGCCGTGCCAATTCCACTCACGTCAAGCAAAGATCCTCGCTTCACCCAGCACGGCGGTAGCAACTGACAGTTGCTCCTCCACGGGTTCCCTTGCCCACAATAACTGCTCAAAACTTGCTTCGCGAGTATCAGGGCCATATTGTGCCTCAGAGCTACAATGCCGGCTTTGTCGCCCTCAGCTTCGTTGTTAGCTTGGAGGATAAGGAAGAGTATGACTTGGAAGAGTTTCATGCTATCTCTGGTGTGAAGAGATGCCATGCTTCGCTGCGGTGACACGTGGCTCTTGACGCTTGGTTTTGTTGGAGACTTTTAGAGTTTTAAGCGTTGTAAAGAAGACAAAGAAAAGTTCTTACTGGTGGGTAACAAAGTCAACCATAAAATGCGCACATAGACGAGGCAGACCGCTGAACAGAGATTTCTCTCAACAGAAGTAACTGATGTCGAGAAATGCCCATTATTCGTTGTACAGGGTGGCGTTCTTGATGTTGAGTCGACCTTGTTCGAATATTGAAGGGCGATGAGAATGGATCCTTAATGACTCGACTGTGCCGACGCAGTCTAACCCCTGGTAGCTTAGTCTCTGGCTAATATTTTCTCTGCCAGATGAAATCATCATTCCAATGTCATTCCATAGGGCTGGTGTCAGAACATTCTCACACTTCGCAAAAACGTGGCATTCGTTCTCTGTCTCGTGGCTTCTGGCAACAAAGTTCAGACTAGATATTAGTTCTCCGGGGAGCAGCAAATTCAGTTACTTTATCCTCACTCTCCCGAGAGTAAATCTCTCAACCCCTGTTGCGCTTTGACTTCCGTCGTGCCCCGGACTCAGCACTGACGATCTCTGAACCCAACATTCGGGAACGTGTGTAACCGGGCTACAGAGGCAGAGATCAGCATATCGAACAGACCTGACCCAGTGGTGTTACGTTCGCGAATCGTCGGGGGATGGACTTGGTCAGCGTGAGACATATGACCTTCCATGTTGTGCCTGAAACTTGATGACTCTCTAGTCTTTGATACTACCTACTTTTTCAAGCTTCTAGACTTCGGAACTAAAGGCCCGGAACCAATTTGGCCCCAACGTAAAATCTATTCAGTCTAGGAAGTCAGTGACATACTATATATCGAGGAGAGATAACCTCCCCTCTTTTAATAGCAGATCTCACGACCCAGATCCTCTCGAATGCCTCACTCATCCACTGATCGGCTACTCAGTTACCAAGACCTCGGTAGAACTACTACAGCCCGCAGGGATATCACTTGCAAACCCGCTACTTCTGGCTAATTATATCCTAATTAGATATCTTAAGTCAGATAGTAATTTCTAATTAGCTAGGCTATTATAAGGTAAAGAATTAAAGATTAATATATTTATATATAATAACGTACATGATAAGCGAGTGTAACAAACAAGCGAGTGTAACAAAAATCCCTCATACTACATCCTCCCCATTCAATCAATTAATTCTCAACCATCCAATATGCCACAATCAAATGAAGAGGCTAATATCCTTCTTGCCCTTCAGGCCCTTCGAAATAACCCTAAATTAAAGCTCCGAAAGGCTGCAGAGATCTATCAAGTTTGCCATGTAAAGCTATAGCGCCGACACAAAGGCATTCTCTCTACGCGTGATACTATCCCGAAGTCACGGAAACTATCTAATCCAGAGGAACAGATAATAGTTCAGTTTATCCTCGACCTGTATTCGCGAGGATTTCCTTTGCGGCTGCATGGTGTTAAAGAAATAGCTAATCGACTACTTGCCGACCGCGATGCACCACTAGTTAGCAAGCGTTAGGCTTTAAACTTCATTAAGCGATAACTAGAGCTTAAAATGTGTTTTCAGCGGAGATATAACTATAAGAGGGCTAAATGTAAGGATCCAAATATTATCCGCAACTAGTTCAGGCTTATATAGAATACAATCGCGAAGTATGGTATTAATGCAGCCGATATTTATAACTTTAATAAGACCGGCTTTATAATAGGTATAATTGAAAGCAGTATGGTTATTACAAGCTTAAAAAGGCATAGAAAACCGAAATCTATGCAGCCTAGAAATCGGGAATAGGTTAGCGTCAATCAAGCGATCAATACAGAAGGCTGGGCGGTCCAACTGTTCATTGTGGTTACCGGTTAATATCACCTTACCAATTGGTACTAAGAAAGCAACCTCCCAGGCGATTAGGCTATTACTATAACCCCAAATGGCTGGACCGATAATTAGATAGGCCTTAAGTGGCTAAAGCATTTTAATCGATATATAACTAACCGATCAGTTGGTTCCTATCGTCTTCTAATCCTTAATGGCTACGAAAGCCACCGCTTGGCAGACTTTAAGCAATATTATGAGAAGAACAATATTATCATGTTCTGTATGCTGCCTCACTCTTCCCACTTACTCCAGCCTCTTGATGTTAGGTGCTTTAGGCCGCTGAAAAAGGCCTATAGCCGAGAAATAGAGCAATTGATCAGACGCTCTATAACCCACGTTTCTAAGACCGAGTTCTTCCCGGCCTTCTATACTGCATTTAAGGCCACTATAACAGAGAGTAATATCAAGAGAGGCTTTAAGGGTGCTAGGCTTGTTCCTTTTGATCCGGAAAGTGTGGTCTCGATGCTTAATATGCAACTACAGACTCCAACGCCGGCTAGGGAGGAGGCTAGCCAGGCTTAAGCTTGGACTTTAAAGACACCAAAGATAGTCCTTAAGGCTGAATTTTAATCTAACTACCTTAAAAGGCGAATAAGAAGGTATTATAATATCTCCTTAGAGTCAGTTATAGAAGCTATAAAGTCGAATACTAAAGCACTAAAGGCAACTATGCATGAGGTTGCCTTATTAAGGGCTGAGGTATATGACCTTCGACAGCCAAATGAGATACTAAGCCGGCGCCAGAGGGCAAAAAGAACCAGGCTACAGAAACAAGGGGTAATGATAGTAGAGGAAGGAAGGCAAACAATTGATCAAATGGATATTGATATGCAGGTAGTGGCCGAATTATCGAAAAATGGTGGTGAACAAGGGTCGGCGCGACCGAAGGAAAGGCGCTGTGGAAGATGCAGGAAGACTAGATATAATGCGAGGACCTATCAGGAAGTTATTAAGACCATTAGAGATAAGTATAGTAATTAATTTAAATAATTAGATAGTTTGTTATGTTTGTATTGCGATTTCTATTTAGAAGCT
This sequence comes from Fusarium burgessii, assembly GCA_002980515.1. NCBI lineage: Eukaryota > Fungi > Ascomycota > Sordariomycetes > Hypocreales > Nectriaceae > Fusarium > Fusarium burgessii. The sequence goes on along the minus strand of PVQA01000203.1, from coordinate 9,155 downwards.
GAAGATTTTTGTTACACTTGCTTATCATGTATGTTATACCTAATAAATAAGAAATAAAACAAGGGCTAAATAACTTACTGTTATTTAAAGCCAGGCTATTATAGCTCGCAATCATAGGGGCAGCCTATTACATACTAAGTGTAATTTTACAAAAGTTATCTAAAAGAGACTGATAGCCTAATTAGTTCAATAAGATCCTATTATCTGCTTATTCTATTAATTAATCCTCAATCCTTTCCCGTCTCTGCCGGAAAACCTTCCAAGATTGTATAGAGCGTCGAAACTGCTCATTATAGCCATAAGTGATTGCATGTACCAGCCCAATGTATTGTGTAGAAGCCAGTAAGGCGACGAGCCATGGCGGTGATTTGCCTTTAATTTCAATGAATCGGTTGACCACTCCGGGAGTCCAGAGGATAAGGTATCCTAGTGGATAGCCGTTCAGCAACATCATTCTCCGTAGGTTCGGCGACGCTCTGTTCCACGCCGGTTGTCTTATGGCAGCAGCCGAGGCATTGGAAGAATCAGGCTCCGGGTTGCTGTAACAGTGAGCTTGGTTGCTCATGGGTGCTGTAGACGATGAACTGGCTGCATCATTCACGGTTCTGAGTTCATAAGCAACGGTAAGTGACGAGACTTTCATGATGGGCGGCCAAGCTGGAGTAGTGGCGTGCTGATTGCGCAAGTCTGTGTCTGTCGTGGTTATATTTGTTCCGTCGGAAGAAGCCCCTGAGACCCCGAAACGTCCAAACGTCCGTTTGAGCTGGAAATACACCGTAGTATAAATGCCCATGACCAAGAAGAATATGCAGAGGCGCCATCCAAAGGACAAGCTCCAGCGTAGGATAGGATACTTCGCTTGAATCCAGCACCAGTTGCCGCCCACCGGGCCATATGCTTGTAGTCCCAGGGCGGTGAAGCCTTGCAAAACAGTGAGTGTCAACTGCAGTCCATGTTAGAAAAATCACATACTGGTAATGATCCCTGGTATCCATGCACAAAGGCATATTAACATAACACTCCGCAATGACGAATCCTGTAGTAGATAGGCCTTTTGCACGGTGAGTAGAACCGTTATTGATATAAATAATATGTTAAAGTCAATCGACTGCACTGTGAGTTGGCCCACCCACGCATTCGCGGTACATTGCCCTTTGGTTAGAACTTGGTCAAGTGGGCCATACTTAAGTGCCAGACTGCCTGATATAGTATTATTTATCATATCTGCCAAGTCTTGAGCGGGTTGTTAGAAGCCCATAAATGGTTAACCTTTCGATGGTGCCCGTACCGCATAATAGGAGATTGATAATAAGGGCGTGGCGAACGTGTCGACGTGTAGGAGGAGATATCGCATGCAGGCTCAGCACTACTACTATGGCTATGGTTGACAACACAGATCCTACCAAGGTAGGCACTGTAATAGCCAGGTCGACGTGCGATGATGACATCCTGGGTGCCGGGTGATGGATTAACAGCAGACGGGGTAGGCTTAATCCTATACAGCTTATAAAGTAGCATCCAAACGTGGAGATTTCGCATAGACTAGCGGTGATTTGAAAGTCTGCGACACCTATGAGTTGTAGGTTAACTTATTATACGGCTGTAACTTGCGCTAAACCAGAGACATCTAGCTCTCTTTAAACTAGCCTTCCTTATCTACAGGGTTATATACGAGTCAGTAGCAGCATACCGTCCCCTACCGCCCTGAAGATGCGGCCGCAACTTACGCTAGTGTGTGCCGATCGTCCCGCTAAGTACATGATAGCCAATTCAAGAGCCTATTATTAGATGCTATCAGCAGCAACATAGCCATACATAAGATCACGCAGATCCTTCCAACACATTTCAATACTCTACTACAGTCCCTCTCGCAGAAAGGCTGCCACAGGGAACCATCCTTCCAGTCGCTTGGCGGACTGGGCAATCCACGCATTGCCAGGGAGGGCAATTAAAGAATCGTCCAACATACAAGATAAGCGAGTGGTATGTTGCCGCAAAAATGTGATATTCTCTGTCGTTGCTAAGGATCTGGGCATTTTAGCGCAACAAAGGGCCCTGTAAGCCTAGCTTCCTACTTTCCAAGATGCGTCTCGAGTTGATCATTAGAGTTATCTCAGCCTCGTGAATACCGATGTGTTTCTGCAACCCCTTTCGTCCCTGCCAGAGATAATCGTCCTTTGAAAATATGTACTTCGATGAATTTACTTCTATTCACCTTTCTACTACAAATGGGAACCTGGGTAGGGCTCAACCCAGTAGGTGGGCTATCGTGACAATCTCTGGAAACATGTCAAGTTCCCAGTTAATAACTCACTAATCAAAGACAGCCATTCTTTGTCTAGGAAAAAAAATCATCTCTGAGGCTGAAATCTCATGGCATTACGACGCTGAAACCTGCTTCGACAGCCCTGAATTGACCCCTCCCCCCCAGATACCAGAATAGTAGAAGCGGCATACCCTTCCCGGGGCCCCTGAGTGGCACCTCCCAGAGTAGGATTGCAGCTTATCAACTACCTCGGGGTTAATCCTTGTAGATAGTAGAGGTTGAGGGTTGTGAAACTAACTAGCTGATAACTAGAGGGAATAAGCTTTAGGCTAGTGATTACAGGTGATCAAAACACGGCATCTTTTCGGACGAGATAAGCTTTTGGAACCGCCGCCACGCAATCAGCCACTTAGCCCGACGGGAGTTTGAGAGGGAGTTTACTGAGTCGCAAAAATCGCAAACACGTTTAATTGGTGCGCATTATAGTCACTGCAAGAACTACTTACATGTCGGAGACCGACGTTGGTGCCGCATCTTGCAGTTGATAACTTTACTACTGTGCTGTCCATGAGCCTGATGGCTATGACAATGTTTATGCAGTGTCAGAGAGTGTGTCTAAGAAAGTGAAGGGACATAAGGTAATAGACGCAAATCTATCTTATAGCAGCTATTCTCAAGGCGGGGCAGCAGCAGCAGCAGCAGCTGGGGCACAGAGCTCGTCTACTGTACCAATTACCCCGCGTATCAGGTCCTGATACACGATTTCATGGCCCGTGCCCATTAGTATTGGGTCCTGGCGGTCAATAGGCAGACGGGTACCCTACGTGTTATTCGCAGACAATTTAGTTTAGATCGTCTGAGAAATTGGGTTGCGGGGCTGAAAGTGTTCAATTTTACAGCTTCGTTTAAGTCGAACCGCTAATTGGTGTTCCCGTTCAGCTAACGCTGACCGCGAGGACAGATTAGGGAATTAGTGGGTGGTTACCAATTCCTTGACTCACTCCGATTAAACAAGAGACTTTTTCTATAAGCAGTCTGATCCCTACAGTGACTTTATTCATTGAGAGCCTACTTATCTTTAATTTTCCTTTTATCTCAAAGTCCAAGCAACTGTACAACCTTAATTTGACTTACTGTTTTAGCTTAAGTATCATCTATACATCTCTATGGATTCATTCACTTTCGATGAAAGTGGACGTTTTGCAATGCCATTGGCCGATAATCCCTGTAATGACCCCGCATTCCACTTTCAGTTGAAAGAGGGTTCTCAATGATGTGCCCCCTAACAAAGTTTAAGCCAAAGGAGTGATCTCGCCATCTCATTAGTCCACTTTACTTTTTCCATGAAAAAGTTTCGACTTGAAGCTATGAGAATGACATGTACGCGTCAACGCGCATTTAGGTTGGTTGAAAGTGGATAGCGATTGGCTGGTCATCTTGGCCCAAATACAGAGTACATCCTCTGGATTTTCGGACTTATCTTATCGGTATCGATATGATACGCCGTCGTGAAGCCACAAGTGACTAACGCAGATAGGCGACAAAAAGAATTTGCGTGGATGGCGTCGTCTCATCCGGTCCACGGACAAACAGTTCTTCCATAGAAATCGCTTCTCTCCCAATGGCACCAGCCATCTCAATTTCCTTCCCTCAATCTCCGCACCCTATACCACGCTAGTCCTTCCAACTCTTCACGATGTCTTCCTCCATCCTCACAACATCCTCCTTCCCTCTTTGATCCTCCCTTATTCCTCCTCCCATCAACTCATGCTTCAAGAAACCACCCGCGTCCAAAAGGGGCGGTAACTCGCGCTACAGACCGTCATAAAATTCCGACTTGTACCCATTAAACGAGCGCGTCAAGCCTCCTTTGTTGGAACAACCGGGGACTGTAGAAGGGATCTGCCTGGTTCTCGCAGTTCGCTGGAGACTTTGCGGATCGCCTGTCGTCGAAGCTGTTCCTCCTTTTGGCTACGGGCTTGGTTAGGTAAGTTGAGTTTCTGGTGGGCGTACTAATCGTAGAAATGTCGTCCTCAACATGCCTACCGATAGAAATGTCGCTCGATTTACATCATACTACGAGAGCTGTCGTGAGGTGGCGGGAGGATGGTGTGGTGCAGTTTTTGACGAAGCCGGATCCGAGATCGAATGCTATTACATTTAAAACGAGGTTTAATGGGGAGGCTGCTTATTTTGAGCTGGGCGTACCTGTTAAGCTCAAGGGGTTGGATATCGTCACGAATGCCATGGTTCGAGTTTGTGCTTCGTCCATCGTTTCTCTTAAGGTTGTTAAGAACCCGATTGTTCCTCCAGCAATAGGGGAGGCGTTCAAGTCTACCGCTCTTAGTCTTGACTTTACCTTGAAGTGTTCTCCTACCATTATTGTCCACACCAGTGCTATCGAGCCGTTATCTTCATCTAAAAAATCCTCCAGAGTAGTCCTCGACGCTATCCGTGATCTATCCAAGGCAACCGCCCTCTCCATTTACATCGAAGCTCGCGACGCGCCCCCTAAGCTACAAGACATCAGCGATGCGGCCAGTCAAGGTCTCTTCAAATCCTGCAGCACCCGATACCACATCGCCAGTATGTACGGCGGCGTCGGAGGCAAACTCATCGACTCCTCGGCCGAAACAGCCCCGCCTCCATCATACGAAGAAACCGCATCCTCTCCACCACCTCCGCCTCCCCCGATCGAACTTCCCAGCAAAAAACGTCCTCGCCAAGATACCGATCCCGAACGCGACGATATCACCCTCCTCTGGGCTGGACTCCGCGCTATCAAAGAAGTGCAAAGTCGAGTCGATGTCAAAGAAGTACAAAGCCGAGTCGAAGCCTTGGAGACGGAGAACGAGAAGCTGAAGCAGCAAAATAAGGAACTGGTTGAAGGCATGGACAAGCTCCAAGAGCGATACGACGCTTTGGAACATCGTTTTGCGGTTCTTGATTCGAAGAATGAGGAGTTTGCAGATACATATGACTGCTCGTTCTCAGAATTGCGTGAAGACATGGACAGGCTTGAGGGGGTCGTTAATTTTGTCCAGGAGGGCCAAGTTGGTGAAGAGTCGCTTAAGGTAATTAAGGATGTTGTTGTTCAGGAGATTATGACGCGGCTGGCGAATGGGTGAGCCTCGTCGCCGTCATTTCTTGAACGTCTCATTCACCTCAGGATTCTTTCGATGTCGAGCTGATCTCACGATGCTGAACGACAAGTTTGTCGAGGTTCTTGATTCCCACGACAGCGGTGCTTGTCTTGGACCGCCAATTGAGGGACACCATTGACCGTGTCAAGGACGCAACAGCCCTTATACACGCGTCGCTTCAACCGTCGCTGACGGACCCCAAGATGAGCGACTCATCGCTTCCCCTCAGCACCCTTCAATCAGTCTCATCGCCCTGATCATCGGCATCGTCACCCAACCAGTCGTCGTCTTGCCCAAGTCGACTGTCCGATCAATCAGCGCCTTGGGTGTCAACCAGCAGTCAGCGCTCATCATTGCTTCGATTGACGCCGATCCTGACTTCAGGAAGGGACTCACGCTTGGTGATGACGTGAAGCTTAGAGACTGAATGAAACCAAGGTGCACTGGCTGGCTGGTTGAGTATATTATCGATGCTCATTCAGGTCATTTATTGCCTGCATTCTTAGCAATGCCATAGTCACCAGCATAAGGGCTGAACGTACCTCCGCCTGTTGATCATCTCGGCCCTCTCTCTCAGCGCCGTCCCTTCCAAGCCCATTCTTCAAGCTTAATCACCATCGTTCCCAGAGACTATGAGCAGCATCCGCCGACATCATCCCTTCCTCGTCTCAAGAACACTAGTGGAGTCTGGTGGCATTGTCGCCTCAGCTGTGTATCGACCAAGCTGATCGGCAGTGTCGTCGCTGAATGGAAGTCCACAAGGCCCAAGAGATTGACGAGGATCTCTCAGCTTCATCTTCAGCACAGTCCTCCCCTCTATCAAACTCGAAACTCAACGCCAGCTATTCCTTACTTCCCACCCTTGTGACGACGACGCAACTCGAAGCCACCATCGCGCCCTTCGTCTTCTTCACTCCGCACACACTCTCGACGGCCGCGTCTACGAATAGAGTGACCCCCCTTCAATTCCCCAGCGTCATACAACAGGGCAACACCGCGCTGCTGATTGCAAGCTGCGAAGACCTGCAACTCGGACGATTTCTCATGACATGGACAGTCACACCCGTCTGATTGTATTGGTATAGCTGGCAGAAGGCGGAATGGACCGATTGTGCTTAGGGTCCTCACCTCGCTCAGCGTGCCTGATGTCTATCACCTTTTAAACATTATGTGGTTGCTCTACTATAGCTGACGTGTTGAAGCAATTGACCAAGCTGCTGCCACCATAAAGCGATGCCCGTTTCCCTACCCCATTCTTCTACTCTAGTATACCAGTCGGTAACGGGGCCCTTTACAGGTTTGAGACCAATCAAAGGTCTGGAAATCAACATGGGCCCCGTTCCTTTCCAGGTCGTGTTGACCAGATCGCGAAACGGGGTCCGAAACATCCTCTAAGACCGCCCGACTCTCATGCTGGTGTCTTGGTACCACAATGGTCTTTAACAAACTAACTTTCTCAAGTTTCCAACTCTTTGATCTCGAGCTGGCATGAACTCCCGCTTTGTTAAGATAGTTCAAGTTGAGATAACGAGATCTCTATTTTGAATCAATAAATTTACCTTTGATGAGAATTTGCGAGCACACGCTGAAGGATGCTGAGTCGCCAATGCAACAATAAATTGGCTATAAAAATGATTCTCTCAAGCAAATCTACACCATAGACTGACGAGCAATGAGGATGCTTTCTCTTACATGCTTACTCAACTTATCACCATGACTAGCCCGAGTATCGACTAATTTCTTTTGCTCTTTGAACCTCTTCATATTATCTAAGTCTAACTCTCCTTAGGCGAACTGATTGAAAGTTTGCGCTGCTCACTTTGCGAGTTAACCGGATACCTACTCCACCACTGACTGCTTGTAGTTTAATAAATTACACACTTTCTGTCCGTGAACTAACCCCTGTCTGGATTATTTTCATTAAATTTCACTCTTGCTATATATACGTACACACTGGTGGAGTCCTGAAGACCTTTGTAGAGCTAATGTCGCATTGTCCTGCACACAAAAGTTTTGAAGCCGGTTAGAGCTGTATTTAACGTGAAACGCAACAGGATATATTGCGTAAGATCGTGTAGTACAATATGTCGTGTCGTGCCATTGTCGACTAAGTTTCATTTTAAGATCATATGGTCATCACTTAGACCATTGTGATTGACTGATTCCTTCTTATGATCTAAGCCATGCTGTAGATTGAATCTGTATGTTCTTCTCTTGGCATACCGCCTTGCCTTGTCGAATGTGTAGGTCTGCTTCTGTTGGTGTTGAAGTCAGAGTTTAAATAGACCCAGTGTCAAGCTGTTTGACGTATCTTCTTCCAACCATGATATAGCTTGAAAGACTGGCCGAAAAGATATAAGTAGATAAAGAGAGAAAATAGGAAAAAGAGACGTATCAGAAAAGTAAGAGACGTAAGAGATGGAAGACTTAGGCAGTCTGCGAGCCTACAGCGTCCCTTCTAAGTTAATAAAAATTTTGAGTTATTAATTATAGTGTAATGATTTCTTGGGGAAAATGGTGGCGGCAATGACTTTCAACTCTAATGTAATATGCCAAGCAGAAAGCCGGAGAACGATCGCAGCATTCACCTTGTTTCATGTTTATTGTTTTATCTGCAGTTTCTCGCTATATGGCCGCTTTTGCCGCATGCATAACAAAGCCCATTTATCCTCCGTTTCTCGTGCAAGAAATTAATGTCTATAGCTTTCCTAGCCATGTCCTCAAACGTATTCGGCAACTCTCCATCCTGACGCAAAGCCGTTTGGATTTCTTGTTTTAGCCCAAGGAAAAATAGCGATGCTAAGTATGTTTCCCTGGTCACCTTGTTTGAAAGCTCGAGAAACTTCGCACTAAGGTCCCTAGCACTTCCGGTTTGTTTAAGACACAAGAGTTCAATAGTCGCCTCCATATCTCCTTCGGTTTCGGACATCTTCTGATCTTCAGTTAGTTTTACTCCGTCAACTAGGGATAATCTGCATTTACAAGTAGAAACAGAATAACTAGATACGTTCTTGAACGTTTCTAGAGACTGAAGATAATTGTTTGTTTATGATAACTTGTAGCTAGATTAGCGAAGTGCGTGTGTGTTCTGATTCTAAGGTGAAGGAGTAAGACTACCCCGCACGCATTACGTGTCGTAGGTCGGGTTTGCGTCACATGCAACGGACCAAGATCTGGCAGAAATAAAAAAATCTTAGTTCACATATATAATAAGCACGCGATGCATTTTAGTATGCAGTGCGCTTTCCATTAATCTAGACCACTCTGACAATTATTGTTTGCGTCGACAGCCTACTCTTCTATTCCTAATTGTCGTGTACCCCTAATTGTCGCGACTGATTTGTCCCATTTCGATCGACGATCTGCGCGCGCGTCACTCACCCGTGTGAACGCGTACTTTAGCTTTTATACGTTATCCACCCTCTTTACTGTAATTTCAATCCGAGGTTTCTTTCCAACGATCTTTACGAGCTCGTGTTATCGAACGGCTAGTCGAGTACAGCCGACTTCCACTATGGAACTTGAAGATCTCTTTTACTACGATCCTTCTTGGCGTATCATTGTTTGCAAACAGTGTGGCGTTGTACCGCAAACCAACATCGCCCAGCATGTCCGACAGCACCACAATGCGATGCGTGCCTTCAAGGTCGCTGCTATCAAGCTATTTGAGCGAAGTTTTGACCATTTACCTCTTATACGAGACGCGGATGACATATTCACTGAATATGTCAATCAAATCAACTTTG
>PVQA01000202.1:0-10920 GCA_002980515.1 Fusarium burgessii | reverse complement strand
TAATAATAATAATAAGATAAGATACCAAGATCGAATCAATTAAATGAAGGGTTGAACCTGGACCTTTGTGTCCGATCAGTCTCAGCATTTCCCGACTCGCAACTTGCCCAATTTGCATACCCATGAGTTTTGAGAATCTTCCAAGTTGCATCATTCAATGCATCAAAAGAGTAGCACTCATTTAACCCAGTATGAACTCAAACGGCTCTCCTCTCTGCGCCTCCCAGCAAGTTCTATGGACACGGCCTAACCCCCTACGATAAGCGATACCCTCGACCCATTTAACCCACATAACAGTATAGTACTCATACCAATGACTCGATTTGGGCCTCTCTTGATGTCGAAGCTCGTCGATGCCTGACCATTCTGTTTCCGAACAGTATCCTCCTGCAATTTCTACCAATTCAACAGCTTCATCAGGGTCTTGTAATGTCAGACCTGATATGTCGAGCTCGTCATGGGGTCGCAGGATTCCAACCCAAGTCCCGTCACGTTGACGAAGGGAGAGTAGTGGATATCCTTTCAACGCCATCCAAGGCTCTTGATCACAGAAAAACCAGGCTCGCTGGCTTATAGATGATATATACGGCGATACCACAGCAGGCACCACTTCCTCTGGCTGCATGAGTGGGATTGGGTACCAAAACTCATGAGAAGGAAACGCTTTATGCTTGTAGAAGTGCATACGGCAAATGTGGCTTGGATGATATGAATCTGGCTTTGAACCCTCCGAAACTCTGTGCTTTGTCCAGCTTGTGTCATGGTCGAAGCGTCCTGAATTCACTGCATCTTTAAAATCAAAGATGCTAGCATGAATTGGCGTTACAATGGAGTTTGGCGCCTTATGTGATTTCCAAAACCGGGTTCGTATCGTGCCTCGGATGTTAATCTGTTCCGATTGATGTCCCTTTTTGATGAAGTCAAACTTGGGTTCATGAGGGAAAATGACGTAGCCAGACCATCCAGCCCAGCTCCAACTGGGCAGCTCGTTCGCCCTCGTCAAATCTTTGGCAATCCTCCGGGTGAAATGACTTCTAGGTTCCCATGATAGGACTAGATCAAAGCACGCCGTTGGTAGGCCAGATACGAAGCCACCACTCAGTTGAGTGCTCAACAGTAATGATATTCCTGCAAAGCCATGAAGACAGTCTTCTGGGTATGTGAATTGTTTTTTGTTATAATCATCTAAAATGATGTTGAAGAAACTCAAGTTTGGGATAGAACTTTCCATGATAAAACTGCACGGGATGACCCTTGCCTGGGTCGAGTCGAGATCTGGAGGCAGCTGAACGTGTTCCCGCCAGACTGCGGACTTACATTCCCAACGCATAGAGTTGCCGTTGAAAATCAGCCTCCTTCTGGAAAAGAAGTGCTCCTGGAATATCCATCCTCGACTTTCCCAAACTGAATGATCGTCTCCACGTTCAAAGAGATTGGCTGATGAAGTCGAAACAGGAGTTGTTACTATCATTGTTTGCTTGCCAAGACAATGAATAGTCTGATGCAGATGCCTGGGCTCTGATATACCCTGAAAGCCGCGTAACCCGCTGTTGGCATGTTCTCCACCAGCAGCAAAAAGCGTGACGGAAGCGTTGGCGTAGATCATTGCCATTTTTGCTATCTCCAGCTCCTTTTGTGCCTTGTTATCCTGGACAATGCATAGAGTATCTACCCATAGGTATTGCTCTGATAATATCTCGACTATACCCATGGCATCCCTTATTGTCCTAGCGACAGGTTTGGTCAGTAGTCCTGACAGCGATCCGTCACTCTGGAGGTGGATGAGGTCACTCTCAGTTGTGTTAAAAGTCAATTGACTACCCCATACATAACTCAGGGCAATATAGGAGCAGTCTTCCGGGGCTGCGATAAGGCATTGACGCTTGACGTCTACAAGCCATGCAGGCCTTATAGATGACAGTGCTCTGTTGGGAAATGCTTTACAAAGCCCATCGTGATGAGCAGCGCATGCAGACTTCCACGAACCTGCTAGATCTCGATCGATCCAATTTGCATCAAGAAGTTGCCCTATGCTTCTTTCCTTGGCCGTTCGTTGAGCGCTTATGCAAAGAGAGACACGACAAATTACAGCCAAGAGTCCTTGTTGTTGGCTTCGGCTTCAAGCAAGGGCAGTCGCATCTTGTCAACTCTCCCGGACTTGAACTGGCCAAGAATTTGTTGTTAACAAACAAGGTTGACGTTGCCTGGGCCGATCCGCTGGTGCCGCAAGAGGCTGTGCCTCTCGATTTTGAAGTGTTGGATCGAGTAAAGGGCGTGCATATCGAGCGCTGGTGTGCATAATGAAGTAGAATAGGAGATTAGCGCGCTAGAATGTCGCTAAAGTGATCAATTTCGACGGCAATGGCTGACTTTTGACAATATGCCACGTTATCTAGAAATATTATTAGCATCCTAAGCGGGATAATCAAAAGTGAGATGCTCGCTGAGTCGCGGTAATGAGAAATAATATAGCTCTGACTTCTAGTAGCCCCCCGGCCTGTGTCCAGATCACGGATATTGATCAACTCATAGTAAGGTTCAGTCCTCGATCTTTTGGGGTGCACCTGGACAAAGAGTTATCCTCGACGAGTGCCCCTTGCTAGATTGTGTGGCGAGTTGAGGTCAATGCTGTCTGACAAGGTGACGAATTGTGTAGGGCGAATTTCCCCGTCGTGGTGGCAGCAGTCATCGGCCATGAGCACGAAGCTTGTCGGACTTGTACTAGTCAAGCCCATCGTATGAGCTATAGTGTGCCCTGGGCAGTCGAGGAGATAGAAGGATCTGTCTCCAAAATAGTCGAATGCATTATACTGTCCCAGCTTCAAGCCGTTAGCTTGGAAATCAATCTCTCGGGATTGACGGCCGGCGTAGTCGCTCTCACGTATCCACGAATTGAGTCTGTTTGACTTTGAATGCATGCAGATGAGAATCGAAACGCTGCCGTCAGAAAATCTCCAAGTGCAACTAACATGTATTAGCCTTGAAGGTACTAGATAAGTAGTATACCCACTTCTTCTAGCATGCTTGTCATCCTGAATCTGGGATATGGCCTCGGTGTATTTCTCGTGGAAACATCTCTGCTCCTGCACTCTGTGTGGATTATTCCTATTCTAGGGATTTCCAGATTAACTAATAAACTACGGAAGGCGGTTGTATATTGCTCTAAAGAAACAAATACCTAATACCCAAAGATCAGTTCTTCTATCAAACTCTGAGCTTTCTTGCTCCGGGGAGTGGAATCCGATAGTGCCGTTTGTGCCTGGCATCGCTGGAATAGTCGTGCGGCCAGATGGAATCGGTATGAAGTCAATGCCCAGGAAATGCTGATATGGTCGGATACAATATCTAGATCTTGATACAACTTCTTTCCAGCAACTCCGAGTAGACTCTTGTGACTGAGCTCCTCGTAGGTGATACCAGCGTTTTCAAGCGATGCCATATATATATAAATACATACTTTAACTTTTATATATTATTTACTTTCTTAACTGTACTTTTAATTTAAGGTTTCTTTTTAATGATCTTTAAAAACTTGTATTATAAAACGGCTAATACATTAAGTTAACTCAGGGTGTTTCCAACCCTCTTTAGAAACCGACCCCCCTTGCAATTTTTAATAAACAATTTACTTATATTTAATCTCTATATAATGTTATAGTGGTCCAGAAATGGAAAGCTAGGTAGGTTCAACGGTATTGTATTAACTAAAGCTTAGAGAAGAGAAAAGTCTACTCTGAGGGAATATTAGAGTAAGTACAATTTAAGGCCGACTTGTTATTGTCACCTGACTGATAAGCAGATAAGCAGATTTTGGTTGTTTTAAATAAGATAACCAGCTAGGCGCCTGTAACATATGAGCTCTATATAAATTTTAAATCTTAAGCTAATTATTATGTAAATTGAATTGAGGGTCGGTTTCTAGGGGATATCGGAAACCCCCTGAGTTAACTTATAGCCACCTTCCACTATGGAACTTGAAAATCTGTTACTACGATCCTTCTTGGCGTATCACGGTTTGCAAACTGTGTGGCGTTGTACTGCCAAATTGATAGAGCAAGCCACAAGTCTACCCAGCTGTGGCGTCTTGCTGTGGCTATTGGCTTTAGTCAGCATTCATCGGTTGAGCTGTATCGGACTAACCTTTTGCCGAATCCAAGCTTCTCCACTTTCCCAACAATTCACGCGCTTCACATTTACCCTCAATCACTCTCAGACGTTTCCTCTTCATCCAACCTCTTCGCCATGTCAACTCCACTCCACAACCATCCTCGTCTTTCATCAACACATCCTCCCGCGCTTCTTCTCGACTCGATCCTTCCAAACTCAACAATGCCTCGCAAGGGAAACCGATGCATCGCGCTACAGCCGTTATAAAATTCCGGATTATACCCACCAAGAGCGAGCGCAGTCTCCTTTTTGTGGAATAACCGGGGCGTGTAGTAGGGACCTGACTCGGAATCTCGCAGTTCTACTGGAGTTTCGAGGCGACCTGGCAGTTCTACTGGAGGTCACAGGCGCCCGCCAGCGAAGCCGGTATCTTCTCGCGGCCGCGTTGTTCGACGTTTTTGCCGTGCAGGTAAGCCCCGATCTGGTGTACTAACCATTAGGTTCTGTGTGCTATCAGCTGCATGTGCTATGGCGACTCCATCATGTATCGACATCAATCAAACAACAGCTGTCGTTGAGTGGCAGTGGGAAGGTGTCACGCGTACCTTGGCGACCGCAGATCCCGATCACGACGCGATACGATTCACGTTGCAACTCGATTTATCCAAGCACGACAGTCAATCTTGCGCGCATTTTGAGATCAGCATCCCTTTCAGATTCAAAGACAAACCAGCTGGGGCAGGGGTATGCCTCCGCATCAACCCTTTCTTCATCAAATCCTTCAACTATTCCACTTTGCCGAACCCTTCCGATGCCGTGAAGCAGATATTCGACTCGACTACATATCTTGACTTGGAACTAGATAACACAATCACCGTTCTCGTTCCCAGCGACGTGAAAGTGCCGGTTGTGGCAGCTCGAGCGCGCTCAGGCAAGGTTCTCGACTCCCTATACGAGCTGTCTCGTGTCACTTCTCTGCGTATCTACATCCAAGAGTCTCTACTATCGCTCGATAAGCTCAAATCCATTAGCGAAACTGTGGAACAACGTCAAATTAAACCTTCCTCCGATCTCGATCACGATATCTCAAGTATGTTCAACGGCGATGGAGGAAAGGTTGCCACTATTGCTCCGCCCAAACCTCCATCTTACGAGAAAGCAACAAAGTTCCCACCCAACGCTCCGCCGTCTAACCGTAAACGGCCCCGACAAGACAGCCAGCCCGATATTTTTACCCAGTTCTGGGACAAGCTGAATAAGCTAGAGGCCAAAGTTGGAGAACTACAAGCTGATAACGCCCAGCTAAGAGTTGAGAACGCTCAGCTTAAGGACAAATTTGCACGCCTGGAGAAGAGGTGTGAAGGCTTGGAGGCGCAGGTAGCACTGTCACTAGCCTATGGGAATGACACAGAGGAAGCTACCATGATAGAAATACGAGACGATATTAACTCTCTGAATGGCAGAGTGACTTGTATCGAGAGTGGAAGAGATGAAGAGTTCAGTGAGCAAATAAAGGAAGAAATTTTTGATGAGTTAGCCAAGCGTCTTCTAGGTGGATAAATTATTACATTACATTACATTCATGATCCGGAACACCGGGTTACTTTACTAATAGATGTAGATATCAGTTAAGTAAGTAAGGCCAGGGTTGGCAGGATTGTAAATGTCTTTATTAAATTCAAGCGTTAACTAGAAAATGATAATTCTATACCCCGTATAGGAGGCGCTGGTAGAGAGAAGGCAGTGTTTGACGGGAAGACGCAAGAGGCTGGGTGCAGATGGGCTACTCGCAAGCCGAGATTGGTAAGTATGTCCAAGGAAGTGTCGAGTTATCGTGGTGGAGAGATTGGCTTCTTTTCGTATGCCGGCTTTCAATCACGTTTATAGGCAGAGTCACTCCTTGTCGACATTTAATAGGTGATATTTGAACAACGTTCTTATTCCATTATAATCTCATACCTCCAACTACCGCCTTAAATCCTTAGCTCCTACGCAGACCCAATAATCCTTCCACAAACCTGTACATTTCGCACCAACCGTGGGGTTCCACTTGGCAATCTGAGCCATTGTGATCTTATAGTACTTCTGAGTCGCAAGTTGTAGTTGGTTTCACCATGTGGAACTTTTTACAATTCTTAATCATCCCCGGTATGAAAGGCGTAGGGGTTGTGTCTTGCTTAGGAGGCTGGGTGGGCGTCTGTCCAATAAATCCAACACATACATTGTAACCAACTAGTAGAGCATTACACGTCGAGCCCACTTTAGGGTTCCATTTGGCTAGCTGCTCCATGGTGATCTTGTAGTAGTCTTGGATAGATGCACATGTAGTTGTCTTTTTGACCTCGTGGAATTTGTTGCAGTTTGTGACCATATCTGGTTGTGTTGGTGATGGTGTTTTGATATCGTTACTAGGAGTGGTAGGGGATGGCTTAGGAGGGCTCCAGCCAACAATTGAGACGCAGAACCAGTAGTCGGCTAGGAGAGGTTGACATTTGGTGCCCACGCTAGGGTTCCAAGAGTAAAAGTCCTTCAAAGGCAGGTTATAGTAGTTATTAATTGAGGTATATGTTGTTGTCTTTTGTACCTGGTGAAACTTGTTGCAATTCTTGTGTATATCATCCTGGATTGGCGAAGGGGTCTTAATCACGTTGCTCGGTGATGTCGGCGACGGCGTAGGCTTGTAGTCGTCTGTCATGACGCAAACCCAATATTCTGCTAACAGAGACTGACAGTTTTTGACCATGCCTCCCTGAATAGGAGACGGGGTCTCGATTCCACTGGTAGGCGTAGGCTTGGTTGGTGACGGTGTATGTCCAACGACCGATACGCAGATCCAGACATTAGCCCAGAGGCCTCCACAGTCTGCATTAACGGGATGGGTTCCATTTGTAGATATCTACAGCAGTGATTCCGTTGGCTTTGGCGAGAGCGTCACAGTTTTGTCCCTTTTGAACGAAATCGAACTTGTCGCAGTTCTTGACCATATCTGGTTGTGTTGGTGATGGTGTCTTGACGCCATTGGTAGGACTTGTCTTTGAGGTAGTTGTAGTGGTTGGCTTCAGAGTAGTACCTCCCTTATCATGTCCCACGACACTAACGCAGACCCAGACACTGGACCATAAGCCGCTGCAGTCATCCGTGACGGAAGGGTTCCAAGCCGCGAGTTGCTTCAGAGTGATGCCATTCCTGGAAGGACGTTGGAACACGACATGCCCTTCTCGACAAAGTCAAAGGCATCGCAGTTGTTCACCATGTCTGGTTGCGTTGGGGTGGGGGTCTGGATGCCCTTGGTAGGACTGCTTCTACCAGGTGTTGTCTTGGGCCGTTTGTGACGTCGTCACTTATTAGAGGAATTAATTATCCGGAGTGTAGAGCCAAACGCAGAATTCCGTACCACTATGTGCAAACAAGTTGAACAGAGAATATTGAATACCTAGATATGGCTTAGCCCACTGGTCCGTTTGGTGCATCAGGGTTCCAGTCTTCTGGGCCTTCCTCATCTTCTCTGTACAGCTGCCAATTCCGCGACACAGGTCCGCCATACCGAACAAATCCTTCTGGTGTTTGTTCCACCAAACTTGCTGTGTTCTGATAGCCCTTGCGTTCCTCTGCACTAAGAAGACACTGTCCAGCTAACCTTTCATTACGTATCAGCATAGGCTGCTTTTTGGGGTACATTTTGGACCACTCTGCGTATTCGAATATGCCATGGTCTGGCATCAATGCTTTGCCGCAAGTCCAAGCTGTAGGTAATCTTGCGCCTGTTGTTAGCGTTCTCCATGGCCGCCCCCCAGCTATACCGATATAGTCTCTTTTGTCCAGGACTACAAATGCCTCCCCGTTTCTCATCCGGATATAGTGAGCCGGAGTGTGATTGAGACCCGCCAGCCATGTCACTGGGAATGCCCATGTTTTGGTGTCACGGGCCTGTTTTCCTACGTTGCAGCGCAGAAAAGTCCGATATATGGACTTGTCAGACTCGCCACCTGATGGCGAGACTCCCAAAACTGTAATCTTGGCGGGGGATGATGTCTCCGGTAGCGTGGCTACATGCTGTAACCCATGGATCAACGAGTGCCAGGTTGATAAAGGCCGAGGCTGATGCAAATCTGCCCACTCATTATTTTCAATGCACACCAAGTGGAGACTCCGTAGGTGCGGTAGGCTGATGGGATGAAAGACCTTGTCTTTGTCCCACGTGCCTAGCATTGCATCGCATACAGGGTCCAAATTGATGTGAAGGTGCTGCAAACGCGGTAACAGGAGTCGCAGATGCTCGCACAGATGCGTGGGGTCTGGGTCGGGGTTGCTACCATTTATGTCTCCCACCGCAAGTTCCAGACTAATGCAACTTTCAGGAAGGCTTTTGAGTAAGGATGAAATGGTTGATCTCGTAGTCTTGTAGAGTTGAGCTTCTGACCAGGGCTTGAGAGGGTTTCTCATAGTTCGATGATGTCGTATAAGGGAGAATGACTTGAGATTAGCCATAGACGGGATAACATTTGCCAATTGCGGGATTAGTAGTTCCGCTTTGTCCCATTTGGCTTTGTCTAGTCGATCTGACTGATCGTCATGGTTGAGGCACAGGGTAAAAGACCGTGTTAGGGTGAGAGCTTGCTGATTGTGGAATGCTATGAAGCGATCTAGCGATTGGCCACAGGACAATACCAAGTCGCGATAAAGTATTGGCAGTGAAGTATCTCGCCACAGTTGATTAACCAATGAGCAAGAGATAGTAGCATCCCTGGAGTCATTACCAGCATAATTGATCACCTTGCCGAGGACTTCGGTGGGTAGAGAGCTAATTTTGACAGCCATGGGAAAAGAAAAGAGCATGTGCACGGATGTGGATGGAAGTGAGGGTTAGAATAAAAGGATAAGCGGGAAGTCCAAAGTCCGGCCGGGACCAGTAAGCATCTGAAATAGACATCATGCGCCACCTTGGCACTGCGGGGAATAGGGGTAGATGTTGTTTACTCAACCAACATACTTTACAAACACCAGGGGGCAGGTACTTTTGCAGGCATATTCATATCAGACCACCAACAGGTAGAATGAAGATGCAGGAACGAAATATTCCATCAATTAAACCGACATATGTGATTCCTGTTTGAAAGAGGAAAGAATTTCTAAACCGTATCCGATTTGTATTACGGCGGCGATTTGAGAGTCGATAACCGTTTGTTATTCATGATATAAAGAACGTTTAAGAAAAGCAGTATAAATCTCTGACGTATTAAGAATACAGACTTTAATAAATAAAGGTTATCCTCGAGAAAATTCACTACGGCTCCATATGTAGTTTCCATGTGATATCCATACTAAGATTTGCTGCCTTAACGATGCAGCAGGGATAGAGGGGATGACATCATCTCCTAAGTACACTTTTCGAACTCTGGTTGACTGATTGTAGTAAAGATCATGTTAGAAATATATCCTATTGGGAAATGTTGTCAACTTACCAGCCTAGATATTTATCATAATGATACTCATCGTATCCGCAGTAGCCGGCAGCCGAGCAGCAGTCGCCGAATTTAGAGCCTTTGCATGTAAAGCCGCTATTGTAGGCACAATCCCCATTTGTAGAGATGGAGAACGGCGCCTTTGTCGCCGATGGTTTCGCTGTGACAGATGAAGTCGTTACTGTACCGCCCGAACAGATGCCGTCTTGACAGTTGTCGCCACAAAATTCCTCACCGGAGCCACACCTATCAAGTTGGAGCAGCACCCAAATATGAACGGGGAACATCAACTTGCTTTCCCTCGAGGCTACAGCAGTCGCCGAAGTCACTTCCGACGCACGTCTTGGAGAAGTTGATCTTTTCACCACAATTACCATCGTCAGTGATGTTACGTGGTACATTGAAAGCTTGAAGCAAACGCATGTTAATATGGTTAGAAATGAAACTGTTCAAGGATGAGGTAAGGATGAAACCGCTGTGTGATATAGTTATGGGAGATGGCTGATGATTCGATTTTATAGTACAAGATTCTGCGCAGGTCATGGGATCGACATCTTGTGGGCAACGGCTCGGCAGTGGACCTTGAGCAAGGTAACCTGAAGCGGTCGATAGGACAGATGCAGAGCCATGACAATGACAACGGTACCGTGGGACTCAGCGCCGACTGGCTGAATGCTTCAGGGAACGGCACAAACCCGGCTCGTCAAGCATACGAGGATCTGCCTGAGGGTCCACCATTGCCGATTCTTGAAACTGCTCAAGATTTTGTGGAAGAACAGAAGGAAGACAAGCCGGCTGAAGAACCGTATATCGTCCGCGCTGTCAAGGCGAGTGATGGGAACGAAAGCTCTACTGTAGAAATCAAAGACAGCAAGGCACTGACTCCGAGGGGTGCAGACACGTCTGGATGGATGCACCGCCGCCAATCGAAGCGGCAGTGCGACTTTATGACACCCTGTCCTGATGGCAGCTGCTGCAACAGGAAGGGACAAAGTGGCTACGGAGACCATTGTGTTAAACCAGAAGTGTATTTTCTAACCTTATTACTGACTCATAAACTCAATACCGCTATGACCTTCTGATTCCTCCAACCTTCTTCCAACTTTCCCTCGCACATGACCCCGATATACGCGTCATCTAGAAACCTTCATCAGATTAGCCTTTTCTTCGAGCCAAATATGCTCTATCTACGCACCTTTCGATTGACTCATACTACCAGCTCGTTAGAGTTTTCCCCTACCATATCAGTTATCCCTTAAGCGAATTGCTAGCTATAATTCGATTAGTAACTAGATCTAAGCTTGATTTTTCTTAATAGGCTTTGCCTTTTTCTTTTTATATAGTTTATATT
>PVQA01000201.1:0-19640 GCA_002980515.1 Fusarium burgessii | reverse complement strand
AAATAATTCCATATTGAGCTTCAGCGCCTCCCTTACGGACTCGGAGCTGACAGTCCCCTTCAAGCCGCAAAAGGCAAGAATCGAACATTCTAAGAATATCTCTGAACCAACTGAGGGCATCCCAGTCTGCGTCACTCAGTAGATTTGCTTCCTCAAGACATCGAGGGAGTTGGCTTGGCGGCTGGGTACGGGTAGATCTGGGCCGTTGAAATTTCCTGCTTGATTGAATCGTAATGTCAATGAGCTCCTCCAGATAGCGTCGGAGCTTAATTGCTCGCTCGATCATATAATATTGAGACAACCAGCGTGTGCCGTTGTCAAGCACGACATCAAGAGTGCCTGGATAGGACTTGTCAGGGTCCTCATCTTGTAATTTCCGCAGAATTGCTGTCGCCTTATTCGACCGATTGACCCAGACGACAAGGTTGTGGAGTTTACCTACTGGACCTCTTTTTGTCTACTCTGCAAAATCGTCTGCATTAAGGTCCTCGAGTGTATTGCTGTCTTTAATGAAGAGGAGCGCTTTGGCGACAAGATGAAGAATATGCCCGAAACACCGAACCCTTCTGCTGGCTGGATTCTGCCACTGGAGCTTGTGGCCTATTGCTTCGACTGCTCCTTCATTGCTTGCGGCGTTATCGCGAATAATGTATCCAACCTTGTTGTTTGCAATCAACTTGAAGTCATCTAATACCTCCATAACAGCGGCTGAGATATTTTCTCCCGTGTGCGCTATGGCGACGTTTGGGAGGCCAAGGACGATCTTCCGTGGCTGGAATGTATCTTTATCGAGAAAGAAGGCATTTATAGAGAAGAACGAATGTCTGTTCCGGGACGCTCAGCCATCAAATGCAATATGAACCTGGCTTGGGCTTCGTGATAGCGTGTGGATGACGCGCGATTTGTATGTGTTGAACTCGCCGATGATCCTAGCCCGAACCGTTTCATGGGTCAGATTGGCGGAAGTCTCGTGAACCAAGGGGTTCAGGTACTGAAAGACCTTTTGGAGGCCTTTATGCTCCGGTACGCGAAATGACAGATTTGCATCGGTGATCCACTGGACAACGTGGCGCTGGAACGTGGTCTTGTCAAATCGAGTAACCAACTCGTCGTGAAAGTCGTCCCTCTTCCGTTTCTTGGTTGCCAAATCATGAAGGGTCAGTTGATTCGGGGGCCGCTCCTGCATATATCGTGTTGCTTTTGATGGATCTGGATGAAAAATATTGTGGGCCTTGCTGAGATGACCTTCAATGTTCCGAGTGTTGGACGAGACATAAGCCTTTGGCCGGGGAACGCCATGCTGGACACAGTGGCAACAGAGCCATGTATGGGGGCCAGACTCATTGCCTTTGGACCTAGCTTGAACGTCACAGCCGTGAGCCCAAAACCAGCCGGTAGCTTGACCAGTTTGAGCTGAGAGGACCCAATGGCTGCGGACAGCTTGCGATACTGCATCCCAGTCTTTGATGATTGAATGGCTGCTGCGAGACGAGGAATTGTGCATAGGCAAGGTTGGGTCTTCGGGACAGGATATTTCCGATATGGTAGTATCGGTTGCGTAACTGAATAAATCGCTTTGAGGTGCCATTTGGGCAATGGTTTTGGGTGGCATCAAGGGCAATGAGAATATGTCAAACCAAGACCCAAGCGAAAAAGGGGGATGGCGTGGGGAAATCGGGAAATGAGGGACGGTTAGGGAAGGGATTGTCAGAGGTACCGATACTTCGGAGCAGGAGGGTGCCACTAGTACCGAGAAAGTACAACTACCTCACCCAATTTTCACCGCGGTCTTGGCGTCTATCTACATTTCGTCTATCTACCGGACCTCCAGGTAGATAGATAGAAGACCCACATGTCCTCTGGTAGATAGATAGATGTAGATCTACATCTATCTACATCTACATTTCATCTACATTGGTAGATAGATTCGCCAGCCTGTTGGTGATACATCGCCCGTAAGCAAGGTTAATCTCGCTAATATCTCACGTCTACGCCTTTTTCAAGATTACGATCACTGGTTTCGAGACGGGAAGCTCAAGATCTTCAATGACATTCCGCATTTAAAACATCTTGACATCCATGTCCGTCAAATTGATTGGTTCGATGAAGCCAAGACAAAAAAGCTACATTTAGAACCGCTTAAAGCGGTTCGTGACCAACGCCCAGATCTTCCCTCATTTAACATGGAAATCTGTCTTAATTTCCACGAAAAGGCATTTAAAGATTGGGGAGAGGTAAGTCGCACCGACAAGATGGAGAACTTTAGTCTGCATTTGGATAAGAAAAAAGCGCTGGAGACATACATGGTTGAAACACGAGGGGATATTTACTGATAGGTCACTTTTCTGGTGTTTCAGAACAGTTCGCTCAGAATCTTGTGGACCATTATGTTACACTGCCTTTTCTTTTGATCACAAGCCGAAGAATATTGATCATATTCGTCTGGAAGTCTGGGGAGATGGCGACGAAATGTTTGGGGGGTTGAAAACCTCCGCAGAGAATGCCGGTTCAATGATTTTAAAGAAGAAGCAAATCTAGGACAATTGCCGGTTGTAATTTAGACTACGGGGTAAATGAAACATCTCATCGCCCCGTTCGCTGTGATGACCATCCCCAAGATTTGAAATGGCGTGCGCCACGATACATCGCTCCCCCTTTTCCGTCATCCGCGGTCATAGCGCAGCAGGGTACCTGCGCGATCACCCACCAAATTCAGTTTAACCCGTGTAAGTAACTTCCCGTTGGAATGACAAGGCGCTATAACATTCCTCGCTAACCTTGTTGAAGAAGGGATCGATCTGTCCAGACTCAGGTGGTGCTAGACCAGAAACGTAGTAGGATGTGTCTTCAGCTCCGGGTAAGGGTTCTGTTAAAAGTTACTTGAGAGCCTGAGCGCAGGCTATTTCCGTTTCATTCTCTTTTCTGTTTCACAGAGCCTCAAAATGAATCTCTTGTTTCTGTTCTGTTTGGCGGGCCTGTCGATGGCTTTGTCGGTCACGGATGTTCCGTCATGTGCAGTAAGTTCAGCATGCTTTCATCTGATCAATGGGCTGACTTTGTTGCAGATGCCGTGTGTTTTCCAAATGCTCGACGCAGACAAGATGAATGGGAATATCAGGTCAATGTGCGATAACCCTTCTTTACGGATAGATGTTATGAACTGTGTCACTGGTAGTTGTACCGCACAAGAGGTAAAAGGTAAAGTAATTCGGTGCTTCTATGATTACCTGACCTGCTAAAACTGCGGAGGTCTTCTAAAATTTGGCGTAGAGCTCTGTAATATGCCTTTTCAGGATAACCGCCAAAAATATCGAATTGTCATCATCATATTCACCACGCTAGCGATGTTCTTTGTCGCCCTGAGAGTGGCTTCCAAGATGATAGCCAGGATTCCCTGGGGTGCAGATGACATCTGGGCATTCATCACCTTTGTATGCTTCTCTGTCCCGGTTGTGTCGCTACGCTAACAACAAGCAGTTCATCTTGATACCTTTGACTGTACTTACACTGCACGGTAAGCTTTTGGTCCGCTAGTCTCTCAGATTGCTTCACAGCTCACATTCTCACAGCAATTAAACACGGCATTGGACTCGCTATGCCACTATTTACAAAAAATGATATGCAAAATGCTTTCAAGGTAAGTATCTCAGCTGTTATATACGAATCTTGTTGACCTGAATGCAGGAAATATTTATCATGCACATGCTATACCTATGGGGGTTGGCCGCAGCGAAAACCTCGATTCTCTTCTTCTATCTCCGCATATTTCCCGATAAGACATTCAGAATCCTGGTCTGGGTAACAATCGCCTTCAATATCGTGTCCACAATCATCGTGGTCGTTCTCCTCTGTACAATTGGGAGATCAGCAACACTTCTACTGAACGTGAAGGACAAGGAGGAAATCGATATGCGAAAGTTCATTAACGCCATCAAAATCGTCTTGGCGAGCTGTGTAATCAACTTGGGTCTCGATGTCTGGATGCTTATTCTGCCCATGACGCAGCTCTACAACATCGGGCTTAAACTCAACAAGAAAATTAGTGTGATGGGAATGTTTGGATTAGGTCTTTTGTAAGGTGCCTTGATCATGTCGCATTGCTTGATACTGACGATATGATAAGTTTGACGGTTGTCAGCTTGGTACGGACAATCCTCGTGGTGCAACTACTGGGAGATCCAATAGAAGCAGGTGAGTAGAGCGCAGTGCACACAATACCATTTATTAACGTATATCGACAGAAATGGGTCAAGTCCAGGTTGTCTTATGGGCATGCATTGAGACGTATGTCGGTTCTATAGTAGCCTGCGTGCCATCAACACGACAACTCGTCATGGAGATGAAGTCCAAGATGACGAAGGCCAAAGGACAATTAAATCCTAAGCCAATTTTTATCGACCGGTCTTTGGCACGGATACCAGATGAGGAGGATATACCGACACTGAGTGATGTTGGAGGGTTGACGACTGTTACTGCGAGTAGTGGACGAACGGCTGTGACGGATGGAATGGATCATGAGATGGTGATTATTAACAGCACGGACAAATGAGGCTGTTGGCGTATGAGTGGAAGAGCATTGCATATCAAAGAGCGAATCATTTTGTGTGCATTAATTTATGATACCAATTTAATCCCTTGTACCTTGCACAAAAGTCACAAGACATAATCCTGGTGTTTTCCGAAACGCCGTCAAATCCATCGGAGCAACATCAGTTCCGTGATATGGCACTCCATCTCTCATAGAACAAACAACCTCACGTTAAGCACTACCAAATTAATACTAAATTAATCTTGGCTTTTAAATAAAATACTAAAATTAAACTGTCAAAGCAAGATAAGACATTAGTCTCGGTAATTAAAGTGCAAAAACGCTCGGAAACAAGCATCATCCAAGCTTTAGTTAGATCCACCAATAATCTCACGATCCCCATAACTTGGCACATCTCGATGCATCTGACGTCACAGGCTGCGGGAAATATGTATTATGACAGGGAAAACGCGGGATATGCTCACGACACGTATTTTGCTGCAAGCGGTGTGCAACCCTCAAGGCTAAAATGCCATCATTGTGCACCCCGAAGACCCTGGAATCGGGTGAGACATTATTGATTATATACTTCCGATGATCTGCGACTTTTTACTTTTTTCTTAAGTCACGGGACCGGGAACCCGGCACCCCGGGATCTCGGCACCCCGCTTTTGGCCTCAACACCATAACCTCGATATCTTCAACTATATAAAAATTAATAAAAATAAGCTCTTTTTTCATCCAGTCTTTTTCTACTAGCTATATAAGCTTATATCTACTAAGTCATAAGTTAAATAACCTTATTCTTTCCCTGTTTTAACTACTATAGTATCCCTTGTTTTATAGACCTCTTTAAGGTATATATACCTTCTGATTAGGGTCTAATATAACCTTCCTTCTCTTTGAGACCTGTGATTGGTCGATTTTCTCGCTTAATACCCTATTTTCATCTGTTGTTAAAGCTAATTCAACGGCCCGTTCATCAAGGCCCTACTCTTCTATTCCTAATTGTCGTGTACCCCTAATTGTCGCCTACCCCTGTTTATTTCCCACGTATTTGTTTATCTCCCGTCTATTCCCATATGACCATACTATGGTGACTTATGTTTTCTCATTTCGATCGACAGTCTGCGGGCGCATTACTTACGCGTGTAAACACGCATAAACGTGTACTTCAGCTTTCTTACATCATCTACTCTCTTTGCTGTAATTTCAATTCGAGATTTCCTCCAACGATCTTTAAAAGCTCGTACCATCAAAAGACTAGTGGACTATAAACGACTTTCGCTATGGAAATTAAAGATCTCTTTTACTACGATCCTTCTTGGCGTATCATTGTTTGCAAACAGTGTGGCGTTGTACCGCAAACCAATATCGCCCGGCATATCCGACGGCACCACAATGCGACGCGTGCCTTTAAGGTTGCTGCCATCAAGCTATTTGAGCGAAGTTTCGACCATCTACCTCTCATACGAGACGCCGATGAGATATTCAGGAGGGTGCGACTGCTGCCGATTGCCTTTCCGATTTAGTTCATTAATGTTTTCTATGATGGAATTTGCTGTCTACTTTATCCAGACGATTGAGACCGGTGTGTCTGCCGAGATCGCACAGCAATAGGATATCATCTTAAAAAAGTTCATAAGCAACTATTACCCCAACCGGGGCGCCGACGAAGGGGAGAGGCCGGAGGGATCAAAGGTTTGGCCCAGGCCGGTCTGGTCCGGACTCCAGTCTCTTGTCAAACCCTTTTTCACGGCTCACGATGTAGGTACTTCATCGTCGAGGCCCGCAAAGTTCACGAGGACATGGAGGAAAGCCAATCTGGATCTGGTGCAGGAGGTAGCGCGACCAATATCAGCCCTGCGTTTGCTCAAACTGGACTCGAGGACATCATAAATCTTCAGCTTGCTCAGCAAGAAAACGAAAACTTAGCAATATCAAACCAGACTGGCTTTGACATAAACCTTCTATCTTCTGACCCGAGACATCAATCCCAGTGGCTTCGAGTCACGGAATGGCCCCGCTTCCTAGAGCCCCACAAACAAGAACTGGCTCAGGTCGCCGCTCTGGTTTCATTTCCAAACCTAGCCAAGTCCTATGAGCTAGGCTCCCCAGGCAGTTCTGAAATTTTACTCTCTATTCTTCTTGATTCTCTTTCGCGCATGATCACCCGATCACGGATCTCGCTTCAGGATGGCATGTTGAATGCTTTCGACCAACATCGACTCAACTCATTCATCGCTGGTCGCTCGTCCCGGAAGCCACTAATCCACAACCTAAGAGAAGATACGTATAAAAAATACAGCCGCGTCCTTCAGCATTTAATGTGCTATATTTTTCGACTAACATGGTTAAAGAGGGGTCCAAAATTACACCACCGGCTTACTAAGGGACAGGCTGTAGCGATAATGGACGCCGTTCACACAGCGTCAGAAATGAGTGCAACCAGCGACGATGGACAGAATCCCGATCACGCTGAAGAAATCAGAAAGAGACTTGACGATAAGTGCCTTATTCTGATGGTTTCGCTACTAGATCACAAGTTATATGGCGATGTTTATGATAGCATTGTTGTCAGCTTTCTGGCAGTAATGGGAATCCGTCAAGATGTGACATCCAGCAACGCGCAGAAATTGTCAGAGGCTGCTGAGTTTACTCCGAAGTTATCGGCGCTCATCAAGATGGGCCAGCTTCTTGTGGCCGAGAGGGCGCTTCTCGCGGTCGAACTCGACGAAGCAGACTACCCGGCTTCCGCACTAGAAGAAATGCAAGACAGGTTTATGACAAAAGACGCGAGGTCACCGATAAGCTGGTCACTAAAGCTTCGCGCATACGGCAAAGCCGTAAAAGATAACACGACAAGCCTTGGCTACATCATATGGTCAGACGATAACGAGATTCTAAGCTACAAAAAAATGCGCTTCTCGATGACTGGACTTCGTGACCTGGTTTCTGCAGAAGTAGAGGCGGCACAGAACCAGTTAGCAGATTTACTCTTGGTACCACCTGATACAGAGAGAAAGGATATTGTGCCCCAATTTAGCCTGCGATCAATCGTGGATGATCCGTCGGAAGGGCCCCAAGTTGGAACTTCACTTGCCATCCCCAGAACGAGGTCTTACATGGCCATCGGAGGTGGATACTTGACCGTATACTCAAAGAAGCTTTCCTTCGACGGGACTTCTTCGAGAATGAATCAACTGGTAAATGGAGGTGGCAAACTGTAGGCCGATATTTATCTACAGTCAACGCATTCCTCGAGCGGTTGCTACTTCTTGTGCATATTACAGGGGGTCAGCCAGCACGTGGGACGGAACTACTTTGTATTCAGCACTCTAACCCTAGAGACGGGTCGGGAGACCGTCGAAATATCTTCGTTGAAAATGGCCTCGTTAGCTTCGTGACCTATTATCATAAGGGATATAGCGTCACTGCCCACTATTCAGCCCTCTGTGCGGAGGAGCATGTGTCGAAGAAGTCTGCCCTCCTTACCCCATTGAAAGGGCTGCTGTGGCTGCAGCCGGTCAAGCAAGCCGTTTTTAAGCCTTCGACAGGGTTTACATCAAACCCGAAAACGGCAATGGACCGAGGTTGTTTTCTCTTTCCCCTCAGGAGCTTCAGAAATTATCCAAACCGGCCAGTAATGCAGAAGGTTTCGGGTCAGCCATCTCCATCACCTCATAGCAGTCTTTACTATCCTTTCGCACTTTGCCTTTTAGCTGATACACTTGTCGAAAGTGCCACTGGATGCTAACGCCGGGTCGAATGGCTGATTACAGAGCCGACAAAACAGAACCTGATATTCCTCGTTCAAGTGAATGCAAGGCTCCATTATTGCTGGTTTGATGTAGATCTTTACTTTGAGTCTGGTTATATGTCTATCAACAAGCTACTCCATGCTGCGTAACCTTTACTCCAAGTCGGCGCTAGCTAACCCTAAGCACTAATTAGCGACTCGGTTTTGACTAAAGCGATAAGGGCGCAATACGTTGACCCCGCAACCCCGTTTTGGTGAACCATTTGGCCCAAGCCTAAGCCTTTCATGGTTAAAGGAACCCAAGCAACTCATGGGCATGGTAATACAAAGACTAAGCTTTATTGTTCAAACCACGATTAAGTTACAAAAGGAAATTGATATGGGAAATTGTTAAACTCGAACCTAGACTAACTATTTCAATTTAGAAGGTCATTTTGAAAAGACTAGACTCGCTATGTTGCCCCTTACTGCTCCAGCTTTCGGACGTAGGCGACTGGGCCTTCGTAACGGTGAGTACCACGGAAGACGTAGTATACCAAAGACGACAACGCTACGGCGCCGTAGATTAGAATACTCCAATTCATCTGTAATGCCGTCGGGTTGGGGTTACCAGGCATGAATGCCAGGACGAAAATGACGACAAGGAAAGCCTCGGAGACGATGTTTATCGCGAGACCCCATCGACCAAGACTGAACTTGGATGGCAGAAGCGGGCTCTTTGTACATCGTCGCCATATCATACAGCTAATAGAGACCATGTAGCTGGAGAGAAGTCCTGTTGTTGCCAAAGAAGTGATTGAGTTCAATGCGGCAGCAGAGCCGATGTTGATAAGGGAAAGAAGACTTGAGATTAGGAAGGTCGTCAGAATGGCATTGATGGGGACATCCCATCCCGCTGGGACCTTGGAGAACCAAGGACTGAATGGAACGGCATGATCTCGCGCGAATGCGAAGAGCTGACGCGACGATGTGGACACCATGGTGAGATTGGAGAAGGCAATCATAACAACAAGGATGGACGCCATGGCAGTAGCACTGCTCACTGACTGCGTCGAGATGTATAAAACCTGCATGAAGGGCTGGCCTGTTGGAGACGTGATGACCTCTTCAAGGTTACCTATGCAGAAGCAGTATGTGATAACCATGATCCATCCGAAAGCACCATTGAAGAGAGCCGTCATGATCATCGAACGCGGCAAAGTACGACTCGCATCGTGCAGCTCCTCGGACATATGGACAGCAGCGTCTGCACCCAACAGTGGCAAAACACCTGCAAGAATGCCCACGAGCGTCGAAGCTCCTATGCTATTCCAATCTCCGCCATCGCTAAACTGGGTAAAGACAGCTTTGGCATCAGCCCTTGGCGAAAGAACCCAGAGAGTAACAAGGATGCCAAAAAAAGGCGAAGACGTGAATGACCAGGACAATAGCTTCGATCAATGGCAACTTCCTGGCTAGGAGGATGTTAAAGAGTACCGAGAACGCTGCTATAGCTATGGTGAGTAGCGTGCTGTGCCATGGCTTGGGGACGTAAGCTGGGTTATTCAGGACGATGAGGCCCTGAACCTGGGTGCCAGTGATGAAGGCAGAGGATGCACACGATGTTTGCCAGCCGAGTACGCACATCCATCCCATGAGATAGCTGATGAGCTTCTGGTACTGCGGTGGCGCGAATTCGGAAACCCAATGGTATTGTCCTCCCGTCGTGGGTGCCCTGCACAAGGTTCGCGTCAACAATCTGACCACATGTTGTGTATGGGGAGGATACTCACATTGAAGCCATCTCGGCCATAGAAGTGTTGACGAATAAAAATCCCATCCAACACACAAAGAACATCCAGATCGTACCAGCAGTGCCGCCGTTGACGAGTCCGATAGTCGAGACACTTCAATTGACAGGCTTCGTTAGTCAACCGACGACGAGAATACATTTATCTGCATTCTTTACCTCAAAGAGAATTCCCAAGATGCCATTAGAATCATGGAGAAGCCGAAGATAGACAAGAAGCGAAATTTTCTCTATGTGATTTCGCGTTAGCCCAGGACAAAAGGGCACAGGTATTGGTACGAACCGTCATTTCTTGGGTTTTGCCCATACGATACATGTCGGCGCGATCGGCCGCAGTTGCCTTCTTGTCGTCGAAATTGTCATTGACGCGGGTGGGACTGTCGTGGACGTAGAGAGATCTCTTGTTGTCGTCACTTGACATGTTGGCGGTATTTATTGACTTCTTTAATGGCATAGCCAGATAGAAAAAAAAATAAAGGATAAGAAAAAGTAGAGAGGGAGGCAAGTAAGGCTCGGTAAGAGGAATGAAGGAGTGCGGCATGAACGCGATTCAGAATGTTCATCCGATCCAGCAGCTGCTTGTTTGCTTACCAGCATATCCGTCCTGATCCAATTGTTACGTACAGCACCCTTCACATGCTACAGGGGTTCAGCCGCTCGGGCCTAGTCCAAACGGGAACCTCCTGTGCCGTCCCCGGACTTCGGCAGTCTAGTAGTGCGGGCTTTAATGATGATCTGATAACCCGATCGAATATCTCTCTCAGTAGATCAAGCTAACACATATGAAAAAAACCAAAAAAAAAACCAAAAAAAAACACCCACGCTATTTTCTATGTAACGGCGTATCACAAACGATACCTTCAAACAAGCTGCTTCTCACAATTTTCACATATTAATCTGCATCATGCTTCAGCTAACAACCACCAGGGTGGGCTCATATCTCCTCATTTCGTCCAGGGTTCTCGTATGGATCCATCCATGCAGCCACAGAACCAACAGTCAAAGCGTCAGCAGCCACAAAACCAATAAACAAAGCGCCAACAGCCAACAGATGTGTGTGCGGTACTGAGGAGACACTTGGCTTCAACATTACATTCGGCCTCTTCTGGTACGCAATAGCAAGCACTTCACTTCTACTACTCTGTTGGTACACCATGCCCTATCCCCTGGATTTAGGTGTATCGTTAGCAGGAATCTCTTGCGCAACTGAAAGTTAAAGTTTGCAGGCCTTTGCGGGAATAAGATGTTGGCTGGTCGGAAATTAGGAGATATATTCCGGTGGCGTTGGTGGCTGTAGAGTCCGAGCCCTGAATATTCACATCTGCCAACACTCGAGCTAAGGTGGCTTGCGCTTAG
The DNA here is from genome assembly GCA_002980515.1 of Fusarium burgessii. Classification (NCBI taxonomy): domain Eukaryota; kingdom Fungi; phylum Ascomycota; class Sordariomycetes; order Hypocreales; family Nectriaceae; genus Fusarium; species Fusarium burgessii. Next base: position 8,207 of record PVQA01000201.1, on the reverse strand, counting down.
GCACACATGCCGCAAGGGTGAAAATAGAGATTAATAGTCATCCCTTGTCTCTTGAACAGTGCAATGCACCTCCCTCCTAACCTTTCTCGAGTCCTACTCAATGGTCTCTAGCCATGGATCCAGAGACATCAAATAACGACGGTTCATATCGGCTCTCCCCTATCACGTTCAACGACCACGCCGGTCAGTTATAGATCGTGACAATTTTGTCGCTGATCTACAGCACGCTTGTGGATCTGGCACGGATATACATCAAGTATGACAAGTTCGGTTTCGATGATATTTTTTTTTGCTTTGGCAATGGTGAGGATGCCTATCAGATCTGCGTGACACTCTAAAATAGACTAACCACCCAGATCTTCCATTTAGCTCAGTCAATTGCTGCCTTTATTGGCTTGAATAACGGCCTCGGCAAGTTCAACTCTATCACGACACCAGAACAATGGGCAACATCTTCAAAAGTCAGCCTTGTGCGCTACTACTACTACTATCACTAGCTAACACGGCCACTGCCAGTCAACTCTCGCGGTCGGTATCCTCTGCCTTTTAACCCTTAGCCTCGCCAAATGCTCTGTCCTCGCCCTCATCCGACGCATCGTTGGCTCGAAGCCTGGGAAGAGTAAACCGGTCTGCATCGGACTCATGGTAATCACTATAGTATGGGGTGCCGGCTCCTGTTTGGCATGGCTTGTGAACTGCCACGCGGATTCTTTGCTGACTTTGGATAACGCCAAGCAATGCCCGTACCAGGTATGAAAACACTCTGATCCTCCTGAGGACTCACCATCAAATGCCTAACCAAAGGATTCATATTAGAATACACGTTGGGCCGTCATAACGGCGATGGACATCTTGACCGAGATCCTTACCTGGCTCCTCGTACTCCAACTATCCTGGTCCGTCAACATTTCATGCATCCGCAAGTTTCAGGTTGTTATGGCTTTCTCATTCCGTATACCGCTCATCGCCCTCTCAGCCGTTCATCTGGCGTATTCTGCAACAAATCCAGCCTCTACTGAGCCTCAATTCGCCGTCACAAAGGCCCTACTCTGTCAACAGATCATGGTTGCTTGGTCGCCCATTTCTGCCACTGTGCCAAACCTGAAGAACTTTTTAAAGTCATTCTCTATAGGGATGGGGTTTCCAGTGTCCCATGACCTCAGTATGTCTGGATCAAGCAACGTCTACGCACTTCAGTCACCGAGAAATAATCGCTCTGGGGTTACATCATCCACTACTGTGACAACTGCAGTAAGATCGACTTCTGATAGCGCTGCCCGTAGCCAATCGCACAGTTGGAGGCCGGACCAGGTCTCAAGTCAAACAACGGCAGCACGCGATTCTGGCAGCAATAGTCGGTATGATACATCTGAGGAAGGCGAAACTTTAGGGCTGGCAGTCAAGAAATTATCATTAATAAGGAGGTGACGTGGAAGGTCACGTATGAGGACAACCAATATACTAGACGCTGAGTGCTGGCGGTAAACTGGATAGAACGGTTTCTTTGGGATTTGAAAAACATGGGCTCATAGGTTGTTGGCTTTTACATTCTATAGCGATTTAGGCAAATGACCCGTAACCAAGTTTCATTGGGGTGTATCCATACCTGGAAGGCCATGGGAGAGATGCCACGTCAGGTTCGCGAAACACCATCTGGTCCTTGACAACCTTAACAATCAACAACCTCATTTCGGGCCGTGTAGGATCTGCAGCAAGGATCGAAGCGGGCCAATCGGATCATATTAAATCACGCGTGCTGAAACACTACCTGGTCTAGACCATCTAAAGTCATTGTCACGGAAGATATAAGGGTCCTAGATCTTGCACTCCACATCACATCACGTTTATCTTTGTCACCTGGCTCGGATGCCAATCATGTCCGAGATTGTATTACGCGATGCGTGTTACTCCGAACTTCCAGAGATTGCCCACATCATGTCAGAGGCATTCTGGAAGGATAACCTATTTGGCGAGCTCATACACCCCCATCGCAACGAGTATCCCCATGATGTACACCTGTACTGGCTGCGACGGGCCCTGGTCAACTTTTGGGACTATCGCTCGCGGTGGCTCGTTGCTGTGGCCAAAGACGAGAGTGGTCAGGAAGTTATTGTCGGCATTGCTCGGTCGGCAAGACTGGGGGATGGGGGCCAAAAGCTTGAGTGCTGGTATTTAGATCCTCGTAAGTGTCTCATCTAATTAGCCTCAAGCCTATTTATACAGGCAAAGCTAACCCATCGACCCAGGAAACCTTCTCAAACCTTTATCTTCTATTGCCATGAACATCCATGCTTGGGCCTGGCCTAATCGCGCGAGCGACCCCAAGGAGGAGGACATCATAGAGCGGGCATATCCTCATTTCGAAGACATATGGAGCGGAAAGCGCGCCGAGTCCTGGTATCTCGAAGGATTAGCAGTGCGTCCAGATTTTCAGAGGAGAAACGTGGGCCGGAAGCTTGTGCAATGGGGTCTCGAGCAGGCCAATGCTGAAGGTATTTGCGCTTCGGTTGTTAGTGCCTTTGGCACAGAGGAGTTCTATAAAAAATGCGGGTTTGACGAGCAGTACGGAAGCGCCAGACAGGGTGAGGGTAACCCCTTGGCGGATGTTGAAGGTGCTAACATGTTTTGGAAATGGCCTGAGGCTTGAGTCCGGTTGACACTCAAGATCGATTGCAGCAGTCCTGATGTCTAGCTCTTGAGCAGAAGAACTCTTACATGGTTCCAGATATTCTATATACAATGGTACTCTTCTTCGAGAGCTACAAGATCTTTTGGATAGTATTGAGTGAGGTCTCAATGCTCTATGAGGTTATACATCTCGGAAATCTCCATTGGAGCTAGCGAAGTAAATAGGGCAAAATACCGTACATTACAACAACACAATGGCTTAACACATATAACAGCACGGGCCCTTGAGTACGAGTCAAAGCCTCAGACCTCACACATAAGCAAATACTCTTGTCTAATAGACAAAGGACAGTGAACCTACAACCATGGCCAGACCAATAGTAGAGAATTTCGAAACTAACTAAGTGCAATCACTTTATATCACGTGTAACAATAGACGTTGACAGCGGTCCTAGATAAAGGCAACAAGACAAGCTACAGCTATTCAATGGTTCTATTGCGAAACGGCAAGCCAACTGACCACGGAATGTTGAGTGGCCTCATGGGTGGCTGATCAATGGTTATTACCATATGCCCTGATGACCTTGCATACGCATTGACCCAACCACCGACTTCCGCCAATCTAGCACGAGATGCAAACCTTAGCACAAGCTACTAAGTTATGGTTGAAAATAAGCTTCCAGCCACAGGTCTCATCCACAAATAACACATCTAGGTTATAATTTAAACTTTATACCATAATGTCTCAATAATTTAGCACAGACTACACTTATATCATATCTAGTCATAACTAACAATAACTAACGGTGGGAGATGCACAGCCTTCAACTTAGACATTTCCTAGATGAGATGCCGTTGATGAACAAAGTACTGTAAAAGACTCTGTACAAATATCAATCTGTCCTGCTCGTCCTTTACACCTTTCAACCTTTCAACCATCTCGGTCACTCCATATCTCGCCACTCCCTTCGTTACTCAAGCACACACTCTCTTTTTACTACAGCCCATCTTCTGCTACTCGCCCTGCACTTAAGCTACACACTGTCACCATGCAATTTTCCACTCTCTGCTACGGTCTCGCACTGCTGCAAGGCGCTATGGCATCGCCTATCGCCGAGCCGGCACAGGGTGAGACTCGAGACATTAACCCTAGTGGCCCGAGTTTCAGTGACTTTCCCTGGCCCAAAATGCCGGCCCTCCGTCGTAAGTTTTTTTTATTTTTTTAGTGCATCTAATAACGTCTCTAACCTGATGTATGCTTAGAAGTAGCCAAAAGGGATGTTGATGGCAAGAACTGCCCAGCTCCCCCTGCTAATCAGCAGGGCAATGCCTGTTCTTCAGGAATTCAGTACTGCTGTACTACTGATGCTAATGGCGGTAGGCATCTTTTACTCCTTAATTATGCTACTTACCTAACACTTTATAGTTCAAACCTGCACTGACTCTGAGATTTGCAATGCTAAGGTTATTTGCTGTAATAATAATAGCGGTGTGAGTAATTTATACTTAGTTTTACTATCTATTACTTACATATATAGTTCCAAATGTGCATTGGCGAAGTTGACTTCAATGCCCCTGTAACTATTAACATTAACATCTACAAGGGTGGCAAGGGTGGCAAGCGAGGCTACAAGGCTATTAAGGAGTAATAGCTTGTTCACATTGATGAAAACGCTGGGTCTACACTAGCCAATTTACATATTGGCTGTAACCGCTTTTTTTCTTACACTCCTTAAGCTCAATGGATTGGGGAAGATGGACTTGGTTAATGGCGCAGAGGAGGATCGTATTTAGTACTTAGCCCACTCTAGCCCTCTAAAAGAGGCAAATTGATCCTCCTTGATACTCTTAACTCCATAATAACTTTATTAGATCTGTGAACGAGATGGAGTATCGTGGGATCGTAGGAGCTCTATTAAAGTAAGCGTAAATGCAGTCTAGGTAAGTTTAAGTAAGGAATTGCTTCTAACTACCAGGATAAGAATGGCAATCACAAGCTCAAGAGCCCCCAGCCCAGCTAAGCTCTAGGGGAGAACCCTTACCGCAATGAGTATAGCTTGCACTAACTCTAAGCTAGCCGTTGCCTTTGCTGATGATACTATCCGTACGTTGAGCCGCATCTACACCACAACCACCAGCAGATCGGACCACCTTAGTTACATGGTCTCAATGAGGGGCTTAAAGGGACGTGCCATCCTAGTAGTTACTCTTCGTAGATTGATTCCTTTCCATCACAACAATATTCTACAGTGTAAATCCCCACATTGAACATTTCCAAGCCAACCCCAAGACCATCATCATTCAATATGCCCACTTCCACTCTTCTCCTTTCTCCTCTGGCCCTCTTCCTTGCTAGCCAATCCATGGCGGACACGGTAGTCATCGTCAACGGCGTCACCCTCACCGGCGACGCCCAGGCTGAAAGCGGCAACAGACTTGTCGGCACGAAATGCCCAGGCGTGCTGCAAGTTACTGGCGACAACGACGGTCACTGCTGCGTCGGCGGGACCTTGAACCTCAGCACCTGCAAGGGTTGGCCACTCTGCAGTGGCCCTCAGACTGCAGCTCCGGAGCCGACATCTATCAGCTGCGCTACCAAGATTCCTCTCACGGCGAACGACTACTCCTCCCTGATTGAGAGCGCGAGCTCCCGGTACTTGAAGGCTAGTGGTGAGGTTGAGCCTTCATCTAGGGGCGAAAGTTCCATGTCGTCGGCGACCAGCACCGAGAAAACCGACACTGAGGGCACCAGAACTGAGGGCGCAAATGATCAGGAGGGTTCAGCAAGTTCAGGTACTAGTCCTGCCGAGTCAGGCCATGGATCCATCAAGGAAAAGGTTCCCGGTCTGATGGCCGGAGTTGTTGGGGGCGTTTTGGCCTTGTGGATGTCAATGTAACATGGTAGCCCTAGGGAAAATGGTGATAATTGTTACTCTTGGTGTTAGACATTCGCAAAACAATGGGCGACAAAGGTCGACGAGTAAGGTCGTATTCTTGGAGCGCACTGACAAAATGCACACTGACGTGTCAGCAAGGAATATGTATAACTACGGCTGACTGACATCATCACGACCAACCACTTATCGCGGCCCAATCAACATGCCATTCCGCAGTAATTATTAACATAATTAGCAACTGGCTTCCGCGTTTTATCCCATCATTCTCTGAACCCGCCCGGGCCTCAAAGGACCGTGACGTGGTTTGCCATCACGAAACGAGGCTCATGGCCACCAATTGTAACCTTCAGTTTCACCCAATTATAACGTTGCTATCTCCCCGATGGCGCAATTGGCAAGCCCCTCTGGCTGGTAATTAAGAGGTTGGTGGTTTGAGCCCACCGGAAGTCAGATCCGATCCAACGAGATCTTTTTTGCTGCGTGCTGTGAAGGGCATCTTCAATCCATTTAGAACCAACCGAGTGACAGGCCTGGATTAGATACCTGTGACAATTGTCTATTGGCGGAAGAGATGACATCCGGTCAGCCATAATAGAAGGAAAGCATAGATCAGACATAACCCATCTCTCACATTCATGTAGTTCTACAGGATTTATCACAAGCCAGGCCTTACAAATTCTAGTTTAAATCTTTACCTGCTACAGACTGCATTATATCTCTATACCGCTTAGGCCAGATTCTAAGTTCAATTAAATAAATACTAAAATTAGTTATTTTATTGATAATATATACCTTTTAAATACTATTGCATGCTAAGACTTTTAATTTAATATATAAGCTTTTTTTATTTATATTTATGAAGTAAATAATATAACGTACACGATAAGCGCGTGCACCAGACAAGTGCGTGCACCAAAAATCCCTCAACCTTACGTCTAACTATCAAATCATTTAATTCTCAACCAAATAAAATGTCTCAATCTAATACAGAAGCTAGAATACTTCTTGCACTTCAGGCCCTACAGGAAAACCCGAAATTAGGCCTCCGCAATACTGCTCGGTTATATGATGTTAACTACTGGGCTCTTCGTCGCCGATATAATGGCATTCCTGCTGCATCTAATACTATCCCTAAGTCACGGAAACTAAGTGTTCTAGAAGAGGAGGTTATAGTCCAGTATCTCCTTGACCTAGGTTCACGAAGATTTCCTTCCCGGCACTGTGATGTTGAAGAAATGGCAAATCGACTGCTTGCTGACCGCAATGCATCACCAGTTGGCAAGCGTTGGGCTATCAATTTTATCAAGCGGCAACCAGAGCTCAAGACTCATTTTCAACGGAGATATGACTATCAGAGGGCTAAATGCGAAGATCCAGTCCCTATTCGCAATTGGTTCAGGCTTATACCATGCAGTACCCACCTACCGGCACGCAAAAAAAAAGTTTCCCCATACAAAATGCCCAATTTCACTTACACAGTATTTGATCGGAATTGAAGTTATTGGCATGGAACAATGTCTGTTGTATTGGGAAATTCGTTCCGTCGGATATCATCACATTGCTTTTTTGATTACGTATGCAGTATGGTCGCACGGGACTAATGTAAAATTTGTCAAAACGTCTCCTTTGACACCCAGCCTCCCCGACGCTCCTTCCATTGTTCCCGACACCAGCCCTTAATATTCGCCTTAAAAATGCCACGCGTGTCTTATACAGAGGATGAAGTTGCTGAAGCAATGTTAGATGTCACAGATAACGGCCTCTCGCAGAGCAAATCCGCCCAGAAACGTGAGATCCCTCGGTCGACTCTCGGGGACCGATTAAGGGGCCTACCGTCAAGGTCAGAGGTCACACAGCCTGCCCAGCTGTTATCCAAACCTGAGGAGTCTAGATTAGTCGCATGGATACTTCGGCAAGAGGCCTTAGGCTATGCTCCCTCTCACAGTCAAGTTCGCGCCACCGTCAATGCCCTCTTACGACAACAAGGAAGGGAAAAGCCTGTCGGTGTACACTGGCTAGCCAGGTTCATGAAACGGCATCCATCCATAAAGACAAAGATAGGAAAACGCCAGGAGGCGTCGAGGTTCAATTGCTTTACCCCGACCGCTGGCAATTGGTACTTTGATATTTGGGAGAGAGTATGGCTGGATCAAACCCGAGAACACAGTTAACGTTGATGAGGGCGGTATAATGGCTGAATTTGGCGAGTATCTGTTGTTTTGACCAAGAATTCAGCTAATCTATTGCGAATCTAGGCTTGGATTCTTTGGTTGTCGGCAGTAGCGATCCCAGGAAGAAGGCCTTCCTCAAAGGCTCCCAGTCCCGCACTTGGACTAGCTTTATCGAGGCCGTCACGGCAACTGGCCGTCTTTTGAAGCCTGGGATTATCTTCAAAGGCAAAGAACTTCAACAACAGTGGTTTATCGATGAGCTCAAGGAGGTGGCCGACTGGTATTATATCACGTCCGACAACGGCTGGACAGACAACCATATCGCAATCGAGTGGCTCAGAGAGGTCTATCTTCCCCAGACACAACCGAAAGATGAGTCCGATGCAAGGCTTATTATATTAGATGGTCATCGAAGCCATGTATCTGTAAGTATCTGCCTGTCCTGAACCTCCTGAACCGAAAGTGCCGCTGACCCTAAATCCAGGATGAGTGGATTGCTACGTGCTTTTTG